>JAAOAK010000126.1:0-50248 GCA_013396175.1 Fusarium denticulatum | reverse complement strand
GGATGGAGGGGCCGTAGGGGCTTATGTCGGCGCGGGGAGAGTCTTTGTGGGAGGCGTAGCCGATTGTTGAGGGGTCACCGAAAGAGAGGGAGCCCCAGCGGGTGCTGCCTCTTTGGATGGAAGAGGAATGACGAGCAGGTCCGTCTAGAGCTGTTAGTATGTGCTGATGTCTGGGGATGCTTCACGCTGACCTGGATAGGGCAGGTAACCATTGGCTTCTGTGATCTCACCGTCCTCAAGAGGGTCAGTGTAGAGAATGGTTCCAATCATGCTGTGAGCCTAATATGAATTAGTACCTCATTCTTCGTAGTCTTTGGCTGAAATTCACCTCAGCGTTCTTGATCTTGACTCCGCGGTTCGCACCGCCATACTGAGCCAGAGCAATCTTTCCCTTCAGCTCAACACCGAGATCCTTGAGCTTCTGATAATCCTCCCTTGAGCCACGCCTATCACTCATATTAGCCATTTCAACAATACCTCAGTGCCATATTCTTACCCCACGTAAACGTATTCAGCATTGACCCTCCCACTACCAGAAAGCGCATGATATGCAACCTGCTCATTCGGATTCCTCGTTTGCTCATCAACATCCAACTTATCCTCCAGCCTCTGAACCTCATGAACACTCCCATCAGGTCTCTTCAGAATAAGTGTACTCTCAATTGGCTCCGTATACGTGATCCAATACTCATCAATCCAAGACTCCCAACCTGCGTCGATCCACTTCTTCTGCGTCCACTCTGCTTGAGATCTGTTATGGCCTGCGAGGCGATAACCAGAGGTGTAGTAGAGGGACCAGTCTGAGATGGAGTTGTTGTCGAAGGAGTTGACGAGGAGGGTTTCGACTTCGGTGAGGACGGGGGGGAATTCTACGACATCGCGCTTGAGATGACGACTTTGAGATGTACGTGATGAACGACGGGCTCGAAGAGCGGAGAGTTCGTCTTTGTCGGGGAGACAAGCGTATACACACGCCGCAGCAACAAGACAAGTAGCCAAATTCCTCGCCATTTTCAACGTACTTCAACAATCGTGACAAATCCCTCTACACCAGCAGAATCTACATCATATTTATACTACCCCTCAAAGCATCCTTGGCAAACCTCGTGCGGGGATTTCAACTTACACCCAGTCACGATAAGCTAGCGCTTACACCGCATCTCTGAAAGAGGAATGTCAAGTTCACGAGAGTACAGCAGGATCACGATAAGATGTTGCGTCATACGACGAGGATTTGCTTGGCTCTGGTTGACCTTCCGTGTTGGGGCCGGATCACCGCGTAGCGTCGTATCATGGTAATGCGGGGTTGAGGAACTTTTTTGATAGTCCGAGGAATCCGTGAGTTTAACGTGTTTAAGCTTGTTTTTTGAGGTGTTTATCGTGTGAGCTAGACCCGGTTTATGTTTATTGGTTATCTAGGCTGTTTATTAGGCTATTCTTCTGTTGGGAGGGGCCTTTGCCCAGTCCATTTCTCTATGTAGTGTTGATAACCCATTGTCCAATCAAGATTAGTGAAGTCATGATGCAATTGAAGTTTGAAGGTCATTCAATGAAAGTGCTATCGCTATTTGTCCCTCTAATCAACGCCAGGCCATTGTCATAAAGTATTCAACATGTTACGCCAGTCCTATCCTTTGCTTTTGTTCCTCCCAGTTATCCAATTTCACTAATTTCCCCATACAATCTTTCCAACTATCTCATGACTTAGTTCTTGGGCTCGACAACCATGGGTCCAACCCCATGAGACTTCTCTTTACTCTCCCTCTCCTCCAAAGAACTTCCATCCTCCTCATCATCCGCCTTCTTACTCTTCCTAAACAACCTCATGAACCGGCCCCAACCCCTCCCCATCAAATTATAAGCCCACACAAAAGGCGGCGCAAAGAAAGACACAACCTTTGCAAACCACTCATCAGGGAATATCCTAACCAGCACACCCCACGGCAGACTAAACCCCGCAATAAGAATAGAAATCGCCCACTGCACACCATTAAGACCATCGGTGTCAATGTCGAACACGCGACCTCCAATGAAGATAATGCCGATCTGCAGACCGATCATGATGGCATTGATGAGGATGAAGAACAGGTTGCGGTGGATGCCGACGAATACGTTGAACTTGTTGTCGAGACGACGGCAGTTGAGCTCGTTGAAGATCTGCATCCAGACGAACATGTTGAAGATGATGGTGTCGAGCTGGAGCTTTTCGGCGGCGATGGAGGTGTTGTAGCCGAGGATGGAGTCGCCGGCGAAGTAGAGAACCAGGACGACGACGACTTGGAAGATAGATTGGCCGATTATCATCTTCCACATCTGGGATTTTTAGTGGTGAAGCTAAATGGGAGGTGAGAGTTGACTTACGTTCAGGGTGATGAGAGGGGCGGACTTGGGTTGGGGAGGTCGGTCGAGGATGGAATCAGTGGGAGGGTCGGTTGCTAGGGCGAGAGCAGCCATGGTGTCCATGATGAGGTTGATCTACAGAGGTCAGTATCACGAAGATATCTAGAGACGAGTAACTTACCCAAAGAAGTTGAACAGCCTTGAGAATAGGCTCCATCTTATCGTCATACATGGATGTAACAAAGGAGAGCAAAACGGCGGTGATGTTGACGGTGATTTGGAACTTTACAAGTTATTAATCATTCAACTTGTTCACTGGAAAGTGAAAACATACCTGCAAGAACTTCTGCACCGCATCGTTGACAGCCCGTCCCCACTTTAGCGCAGTAATGATGGAAGCAAAGTTATCATCCATAAGGATAATCTCAGACGCTTCCTTCGCAACCTCTGTACCTGAAATACCCATAGAAAATCCGATATCCGCGGCCTTCAGAGCAGGTGCATCATTAGTACCGTCACCAGTCACAGCGACTGTTTCGCCTAAGACCTTGAGACGCGTGACAAGAACACGCTTGTCGTCGGGCGAAGAACGGGCCAGGACTTGAAGACGAGGGATAACCTTGTCAAGCTCCTCCTCAGAGAGTTTACGGAACTCTGGACCCTCCATGACGATGCCGTCGGTGAAGATACCACATTCCGTAGCGATAGCTCGTGCTGTGACGAGGTTATCACCCGTAACCATGCGAGTAACAACACCAGCGCGTCTGGCATTCTGTACAGCTTGAGGAACGCCTTCTCGAACAGGATCCTGAATACCAACGATACCAAGAAGCGTCAAATCACCAAGGTTCTCAAGATCAGGCATCTCCTCAAAATCCTTGTACACCAACCCAATAGTACGCAACGACTTCCTCGCAAAAGCCATGATCGCATCATCAGCAGCCTTGCGATCCAAAGCCTCAACAGCACCAGTCGCAGGATTAACTTCAGTAGAGCAGAAGCTAACCATGATCTCCGAAGCACCCTTGATGAGAACCCTGTATCCAGCCTGGACCTTTATCACGGCCAGCATGTACTTCTTGACGGAGTTGAAGGGCTCGATGAGGACGATTTGTTCGTTCGCTCGTGCTTCGGAGAGGGACTGCATGCCGAGATGGTCTTTGGCAAGCTGGAGCAGTGCGGTTTCGGTCTTGGAGCCGATGAAGGGGGCGTCGCCTTCGTTGGTGCCCTCGAAGGCGGTGGAGTTTATGGCGACGGATTGGGTGATGAGTTTGCGGGTTGAGGGGGAGAGGGTTGTTGCCCATGTGGGGATATCGGAGGTGAAGCTTGAGGAACCGAAGCGGCCGGCGGTGACTGTCATTTTATTCGTGGTCTAGATGGTTAGAAGATGATTTGTGCTGGGAGGATGTGACGTACCAAAGTGCCTGTCTTGTCGGAGCAGATGCAGGTCGCGTTACCCATAGTCTCACAAGCTCTGAGGACACGAACGAGGTTGTTCTCCTTCAACAGACGAGTTGTCGCAAAGGCAAGCGCAAGAGTGACAGCTAGAGGCAAACCCTCTGGAACAGCGACGGCAATGATAGCAATAGCCACGACGAGAAGATCAACGAAAGTAGAGGCCTTCTCCTCAGCGGGTCTATCATCACCAGGAAGAGAAGCACAGAAGCGGAAGAGCAGAATGAAGAACATGAGGAGTGAAGCACCACCGCCAAGCTTAGCGATAGCAACGGCAAGACCTTCGAGTTTCTTCTGGAGAGGTGTAGACTCAATGTCCGTTCGGACAGACATCATAATCTTGCCGAAACTGCTGTTCACACCGACAGAGGTAACAACAAAGGTACCCATGCCTTCGAGAACACGAGATCCAGAGATGATGAAAGGATCAGGTTCCTTAGTGCGCATAGGGTCGTCGACAAAGCACTTGGCACCAGGAGTCTTCTTCAGCGCATCAGACTCGCCAGTGACAGTCGACTCGTCGCACTTGACGTTATGGCCATCGATGAAGATACCATCAGCGGGGATCAAATCACCAGGCTCAAGGTTCAGAACATCGCCAACAACAACATCAGCGACATTGACAAGCATTGACTTTCCCGATCTGACAACCTTGACCTCGCGATCGTCCTTCTTGGTGTTGAGCTTCACAAACGCCTTTTCTTTCTGCCAATCGTTATGTGAAGCAACAACCACAACGATGAGAACAGCACCGAGAATCGCGACACCTTCGACCCAATCAACAGGCGTAGGATCGCCAGGTTGATGCTTTACACCAAAAGTCTCATATAAACCAAGCGCAAGAGAAATAGTACCAGCAACGGTCAACATGATAAGCACCGCCTCTTGGAACGTAATCCATGCCAATCGCCAGATTGACTTTGGTTTCTTGGCGGGAAGCTGATTGCGACCAAAGACTTTGATACGAGGACAGTTCTGGTTGTTGAGCTCATCAACGCTAAGACCTGCTTTCAGATCAACATTGAGACTGCGCGCTAAGCCCGGCAGCCCGCCGAGCCCCTTGAGGACATCGAGGGACTTGGGGTCGAGTAATTGGTTCAAAACCTCAGGGCTATGATTGAAAGGATTATTGGGATCGTGGGGGGAGCGCTTCTCGCTGCCAGCATCGAGATATTGGGGAATTTCAGCGGTGTTGATGCTAGGAACAACGGTGGTGTCGCCAGCGGATGATATGGTTCCTACTTCGCTGATGGAGCGCTGGCGAGGATCCAGTAGGGCTTTGGGGTCAAGATGGCCAGACATTGTAGCGGCCCTTGGCAAGATAGATAGTAGAGGAATAGGTGAGCTCCAAACCAGTGAGCTGCGATGGGTGAGTCATGGTGCTTGAGGCCGTGGGGTTTTTTCACTTTATATCTAATGTCCATCACCTAGCTAACATAAGTGTCCGTGTACACTTAAAAAGCTTAGTTTGAGAAGATACAGGGGGAGCTGTTGCCGGTTACCAACAAGAGGTGTACAGTCGCACCAATGGATCAACTCTAAAAGATCTGATAAACGAAACATTAGCTTATATCATCGGACATCGGAAGTCCGAGATCTCAATGGAGCTAAGATCTGCGCCGGTCAGCAGGGGAGCTCTTTTCACCAGCCAATGATACCCAGTCAAAGTTGAGGGTGTTGAGTTATGTAATCGGAGACGGAAATGAAAAGCTCGAGCTCTGACCATAGCTTGATCTTGCTTCTGCTGCATCTGCACAGCCTCGATACCGCCCAATCAAGCTTATTTAGTGACGGGTATGTGTTGTAATAATCAGACCCCCCCCGCAATATCAGAAACTCTCGCTTGTCGTTGGTATTACGTGAAGCAATTCAAGCGCTGATCCGATCGTACCCAGGGCAAAGGTTGGCGCTTACAGGTAGGTTACAGCACTTTATGCTACCCTGTAGCTTGGGAGGCCTGTTTTGACAGATCGAGATTTTGGGATTGGGATGAAACGTCGACTTGTCTGGACGCTTCAAGCTTATTCTGTCCTTTTCAACCACTTTTGCACTCTCAATTAAGAGACAAGTTACCCCTCTCAGGCCTCAGCGGTAAATGCGCGAGACAATCACTAACGATTTGATCTTGATCCCTGTCTCGCTAACACTATTCAGTAGATCCACGTGCCAACTGTACCGCTCACACTAGGTCTCTCTAGCACCAACACATCACATTTCGCTGCATTACATTTGCATTTTCTGCCCCACGGAAACCCGCCTCTCCGTCAATCTCTCCCCGTCTCACTTCCGTCTCTCCGATTACATTTTGCATCACATCCCCCCTCGCGATGCCTCCCCGACGAGCCTGCGACATATGCTATAAGCGAAAGGTAAATAAAAACATGTTTTGTTTACCTCCATGACATCAGACACTTGTATTAACACTCTGCTATAGATTCAATGCCTGATCAAAACGCAAGGTGATCCGTGTGACTGGTGCGACAGCCAGGGGCTCACATGCACCTTTGATAGAGTGATCCAGAAGGACCCAAACAAAAGGTAAGCTTGTTTTTTGGACTGTTGTGACTGCCAAGGCTGAACCGTTCCATTGGGTGCTTCAGACTGACTCTTTCAGAACTACTTCCGATGTCGTCCAGGAACTATCACGTCGCGTGGAAACGCTCGAGGAGGCGCTTCAAACGGCTTTGACGAACAGTACAAACATGTCCGTTGGAGGCCCCTCACCATGGTCTGAACCAACAAGTCTTCGCTTCGCTTCCTCACCAATCACTCGGCAGCCGGTGATAAGTCCGATTGGTGTATCGCCAACAACGCGCTCCAAGGCCGTTTACAAATTAAGTCGCTGCCACATCGGGACAAACTGGTATTTCAAGGGAATAGGCATCCTCTCAGATCGCGGCTGGCAGTGGATTTCAGACGGTGCAGGGGAGCGCGTATTTCTCGAGAATTTCGACATTTTCGGCAATCCTGCGCCGCCGCTTGGCTCTGTTTCATTTTCTGAAACACCGAGGGTTCTGCCCCCGAGGGCTATTTGCGCGCATGTCGTTGACTTATTTTTCAAGTCTAAAACAGATGTTATCTTTCCGTTTTTGGAGAGAGGCCTCTTTGAAGGGACATTGAGCAGGGCGTTTGATGAGGGGGTTGGGAATTTGGGGAGGAGGGTGCCTGCTGAGGCTTGTCTTTGGGCTATGATTGCTCTTGTTGTTAGGACAACTGATGTTCAGCAGTTGGGGTTTACTTTTGAACCAAGGGATTGTGTGAGTGAGGCCTCGAGGCTATTGGGTGTTGTGAGTGGCATTACTAGCTTGGACAGCTTGCAGGGAACTCTTCTTCTGGTGAGTGATATGATAACCGCCAGAACCGTGAAACAAGCTAATAAAATCAGTGGGCAAGCCAAAAGACACGGGGGCAATGTCGTGAAGCAGCAGTCAGCTTCGCCAGCGCTTGTCGCATGGTATGTGACCTCGGTGGCCATTTCCCTCCATCACGACCAGCAATCTTCCCCCAACACATCCCGACATTCGACGACCAAACAAGGCTGCATATCCGGAGATTATTCTGGATATGTTATTGCTACGACAAAGACATGTCTCTACGAACAGATAAACCGCCACTACTCAATTCAGATCACTGCGATATGAGTGATGCTGAAGATCAGACGCTATGGTGCCACAGCCTCCCGCGAGATACAAACCTGGCGAGAATCAAGGAAAACGCAAGCAACATTCTATGTTCTCCACGAGCATTCAAGTATACGGAGGGTGAACTCCTCGCGCATGTTCGACAGCTCGACGATGAGCTTGAAGAATGGCGCTTATCAATCAGTGCAAGCTATCGACCGCGGTTATCCATTTCATCAGACTTGGTGTTCGGACTCCCTGCATCTTTGAACAAGAGAGATCGGATGAAAGAAAGGACATATTTCATAAACCTGCAGCTCGATTACCTCTTCACCATCATCAACATCCATACACTGGTTCGAAAATGTGGCGATTTCGAGGAGAATCTTCCAGATGATCTCCACAGCGTAGTCGAATCCAGCGCTGATCTTTCCATCGAAGCAAGCCGGTCCATCTTCCGAATCCTGGACCAGATAGTGGAACTCTGGGAAGAAGACGCATTGTGGATAATATCGCACTATGCGCCTATGGCTGCGATGTCGCTCTTCATGAACATCCTGATTCACCCGCTTGGTTCTTCGGCAGATAACGATTTGCATATCTTATCGTCCATAAGCAAGATCACACGCAGAATTCCTTCTGATAGGCTTCCGATGGAGGAGATTGAGCATATTCAGGAGATTAGTGAGTTTGTCATGGAGCTTGTACGATTAAGTCATAGTGCGGCTTGGAAGGTAAAACGGGGGGAGAGAGAGCATGATCTTGATATCATTCATACATAGTAACAGAAGTAAAGAATACTCGACTGATATAATAACTCGATCCTTAACTGCTATGATTGTCACACGAGCTAGGTACATCTTTCACTCGGTAAGTAATATCGAGTACGCGTGAATGAATTTCGCTTTGTAAGTCATGTATTCATGTGATACTATCTGTGATGGTACCTTAAACTAGTTCTTGCCAAGACCCCAATATCGTATATGTGGATTTAACTGATGATCGGCCGAATGTTTCCAGCTTGGCAATAATGAATGGGGCTGGGATTGTGTCAGCCTCAAAACAAATCGTATCCAATGAAGAAGCGACTTACTCGACACTTATCTTCACCAAACAAGGACCTACTCCTCACCCATAAGGTGCGACAAATCCCGAGGACACTTCCATCCACTGCAAATCCACTCCCCAGCAACCTTCTTACAAGAACACTGCCTCTTCTCCAATCCCATCTCCTCAGCAGGGAGACTTCTCGGGCACTTGGGACCACCGCACAACCACTCATCTCCAACCTTGTGGCACGAACACTGTCTCTTCTCAAGCTTGTTCTCCTCGGGAAGATCGCGGGGACACTTGGGACCGCCGCAGAGCCACTCGTCGCCGATCTTGTGGCATGAGCACTGGCGGGGGACGAGGTCGCGCTTTACTTTGTCGTAGCACTTTGTGCCGGTGCAGATCCAGTCGTCGCCGACTTTCTTGCAGACGCAGGAGCGGGCTTGGATGTCGCTTGGTGAGGAGGGGGCGGCGACGGTGAGGGTTGCGAAGAGGGCGACTGCGAGGGGGAGGAACTTCATTTTGGCGGTTGATGAGTAGCTCGAATGTATTTGTTATTGGTTTGTTTGATGATTCTGAGTTGAGAGAAACTGATATTCAAAGCCTAGAGTCTTGATCTTTTATACTTGAATCTTCATCATCAACACGAGATATCCAGCCTCCACAGTCAACGCGATAGCCCGATCAAAAGATCCTAGCAAGATATATCCAGATTAAGCTCCCTCATACATTTTCGGAAGTCGGTCCATCGATAAGTCTGGCACTTTTGCTCCCCGTGCTCCTTTTGCCTAGCGTCTAGACCCAAAATGGAAGGTGAAGCAACGTCAACCCGCCTCTGCATTCACTGTTACCATGACATTGGCTCTGCATTTTGTCGTAACCATGGTATTGGAGATGCTCAGCGTCGTATTTGATAAGTATCGACTGATCGAGACTAAGTTGGGGGCCGAACGTGAGGTTATTCACGATGGTTCTTAGTGGCGGGTTGATTCTAGGCTGATGGGATTCATGTTGCCAAGGAATCCTTCGGCGGGAAGAGAATGGGGACTAAACGGAAACTACAGAAGTTCTTCTGCTGACCAAGACTTTTGGTTGAATCAATCGAGAAGGTAGTATTTTTATCTGACACTTATCAGGTCTGGATGACAGTACGGGGGCGATTTGATCATCAGCGGCAAATAAGTTCGGGACATCAGATCAAGTTAATTACTTCCAGGCCAAGTAGCAAACCACCAGTTTATTCAGTTAAGATCACGCTTGAGGGTGACTTGCAACGAACATAACATTACCTAGAGATCTATAGACAAACCAGCTTTTAGCGGTCAAATGATGCTTAAATGCCATAAGGTTCAAGTATCATTAAATGACACAACTAAAAACAAGCTTGATACGCATCTCTATCTACGCGCACGATCCGTATCCTAATCAAACCTGCCATACCAAATACGGAAAAGGGTCGATTTGGAAACGCACAACAGTTCCCGCCGACTGACAGGGTTCAAAGTGGCGATTGGCTGATTGGCGAGACAGAACGGGCCCTCGGGCTAATACTGATGATCCTGCAGATTGAGAGACAGGGCTTATATCTGTGATACCTTTTAGTCGGCCGCTACTGTACTGAGCAACGCCGATATCTTTAGATCGGATGACCTTTATGCCATGTTGATGGGAAATTGTTCTGGTACAAAATTGGAAGGCAATACTGTCAACGAGATGCATGCTTCTTGAGCATCGGAAATGAATACGGCAACTTTGATATCTTGCGATACAAAGATGGGGCCTCATGCAATCTGCCAGATTGTATTCTAATTATTCTATAATGCTGTTGTCTATGTGTCCAAAACCACCGTATTCTTATCACAGCTGGCCACTAGTCGTGAAAGCATCTCCACTGCTCGTATCAATCTCGACGTAGAAGTTTTCTGGAATTGCCATGCCAAAAGAGTACTGCGAGTAAGACTCGTCGCCAGCTTGAACACCAACAGTCGGGTGGTCAACAGCATGGGTGTGATAGTACACGAATCTCACCAACCCGGGATGGTCTTTATACAAGCTAACAGTGAAGTGAACCGTGTTTGCAGAACCATCATCACGTAGCACACCCATAGTGTACTCAACAGTGAACGTCTGGCCCCTAGACGTCTGGTGAACCTCGTATGAGATGCCTGAGTTGCAGACAGAGGACATCATGTACATATACTCGATCCAGTATGGGAAGATAGCCACCGATGGGTAATATGTAGTAAAGGGTAGCTCGTAGTTACCGAAGTAGAAGTTCTCTGGGGCTACAAGGGTTAACATGCCGATTGTGCTAACATACACTGTGTTTGAGAGGTGGCCGTATATGCCGACTGGGAAAGGGAGGTGAACGGTGTCGTATTCATCCATGTGGAAATCTCCTGAGGTGAATAGAGGTGTAGGGTTTGCGAGAACGGTGGTTGGAGGAGGACAACCGGTGGTGGTGGTGCCCTCTGCGGTAGTTGTCTCGGAAGTGGTAGTAGTCTCATCCACAGTTGTTGTGCTTTCTTCAGCAGTTGTAGTATTCTCTGCAGAGCTCGTAGTGCTGCCCTCTGTAGTAGCAGTCGTAGTAGTCACTCCATCAGTTGTTGTACTGCTTTCCTTAGATGTAGTAACAATGGCGGTAGTGCTGTCTTCAGATGAAGTTGCGACAGTAGCACTACTGTCACCAGAAGTTGTTGTGCTGAGTCCCAGTCCAGATGTTTCAATACTGCCTTCTGCTGAAGTAGTCCTGACAGTTGTGCTATCCTTGGTCGCCGTACTGCTATCTTCGGACGAAGCCGTGGTAGAGAGCGCGGTCTCATCAGTTTCCGTTGCTGAGCCTGAACTGGCATCAGTCGTTTTAGTCCTGTATTCCGATGAAGTCGTGATAATTATAGAGCCGCTTTCAGATCGAGTCACGACGGTAGTCGTGGTGCCCTGATTTGTGCTCGTGACGTCGTCAGACTTTGTACTAGTGATGGCTTCGGCAGAAGTTGCAATGGCAGTGGTGCTGTCATCCGAAGTTATAGTGCTGCTTTCGGCTGATGTAGTAGTATCATCTGTTGCCGCGGCTGTTGTGCTGCTCTCTGAAGAAGACGTGAAGCTATCAGTGATTGTTGAACCCTCATCAGTTGTTGTCGTGCTGTCCACAGAGATAGATGTAGCTGTATCCTTGGTAACGGTTGTTGTTGCAACATTTTCGGATGTTTGTCCTGTGCTCTCCTCAACGATGATTGTTGTACCATCTGTAGTTGTAGCTGATGTTTCAGCCGAGGTACCGGTTGCACTAGCTGCACTCGTAGTAGTTTCGATTGCGGTTGTTGTCTTTGAGGCAGTTGCGGTGGTATCGATAGCAGTTGAAGTTCCGGTGATTGTCTCAGCCTTGGTTGTCTCGGTGGTGGCAGCGCTCTCAGCAGTTGAGGAGACAGCGATAGCCGTAGTGTCATCAACCTTAGAAGTACTGTCTTCGGCTACAGTCGTAGCCTCAGTGGCGAGCGTACTTGTCCTAAACGCGTTTGAAGAAACTTCAATCTCTGTAGTTGTCTTCGTGCTAAAAGTGACTGTATCGATGGTAATCGCAGTGGGTGTAACAGAACTTGCGACACTTGTTTCAACGGTAGTAGCAGCCTCGCTCTCGGTTGACGTTGTCTCCAAAACAAGTGTCTTGGAGCCTGTAGAGGACGGTGCAGAGATAGATATCATAGACTCTGAGGCAGTAGTCAAGACAGTTGAGCCTAGTCGCAGTTAGTAGGACATTTCACCTGACAATGAAGTTATTCCCAGTGGCTTGGCACTAGCTCAGCCAACCGCGACATTGGCTTGAACTTACCGTCACGGGAGGCTACCGGTTTACACGGGCTTGCGACAGCCAATTGCGCCACCAACAAGCCCAGAGCCACTGACGAAATTCCCTTGAAATGCATGGCGTTTAACGAGAGACTTGTAACGAGCGACACTTGTAAAGACCGAGGGAGAGACAGGGAGAGGTATGAAGCACCAGCCTAAAAGCAGATGGAAAAGGAAAAGAAAACAAAAAAACAGAAAGAGAAGCATCCTCATGGTGGTATACTCCCCAGACTCCGTCCTCTCGTCCGTAATTTTCAGCTCATGATTCTTTTCTTTAATGAAATTCGATAGTCTGTTCAATAGTCCAGGACTAGTGGGTTTAAACTGTCAGAAGCGAGCAGGCAATCTTAAAAGCTAAGCGAGAGACA
This sequence comes from Fusarium denticulatum, assembly GCA_013396175.1. Lineage (NCBI taxonomy): Eukaryota > Fungi > Ascomycota > Sordariomycetes > Hypocreales > Nectriaceae > Fusarium > Fusarium denticulatum. Next base: position 37,569 of record JAAOAK010000126.1, on the reverse strand, counting down.
AGCTTAAATGTTGACAGGGTAGAAGTTAGTACATTGTGACCTGCAATGGAGAGAATAATACATGTTGGCTTAATCTGTTAAATTATAACATCAAGAAATAACAACCATCTCTAAATCCAACCGAGCGTCAAGCACTATTCAGTGTCATGAGATAACGGTTCGTATAGACAGTGGATCTTCCTGAGCCCTTGGCTAAAACATGCTAGGATCAGGCCGTTGGCCTTGTGGCTACAGGGATTGTTAGGCGAATCCTGTAAGGGTCCGATGTCTGAAAATTCCGACGATACCGAAGGGGACCTCGGAGTAGGAAAAGTTGCGGCAAAGAAATTAGTTGCAACTCCGTATCCCATGTTATTTGTAGCTGGCCCTACTCCGTAGTTGTTATGCGACAAAGGTTGACCCGTCCTGACCTGCGCTGGGAGTGGGTAGGTATAATGAGGTGCCTGAGGCACAAATCATCAGAACTCCTCACCCTTCGAACTTCCATTCCCCTGAGGCTGTGACGTCGTTAAATCCGCGATGATCAGACATTTCGAGTTTGGAATATTATACTGGACTTTCCAAGGAAACTCTTACGCTTCGATATCACGTTACTGTCGGGCAACATGTATGACGGACCCGTTTTCAATGCTCATAACGTCGGGTTCATGAGAAGCTATTTCTCAGCAGAGAAAGCCGTCGACATACAACCCATCCAGATTCTTTGGACCACAATCTTAAGCACTTGGTTCCCAGCCCTCGGCGAAAAGGCGCATAAAATTGCCTACAAAGCCCTCGGTTCGCCTGATAACAAAGAACCCGACGCCATCCTTGAAAAGGTTCAGTATGTCTGGGCTAAACCCTCAGGCGATTTCCAAGAGCATGAAATCTTCGTCGCTAAATGCAAGACTGGAAACACGATACCGATGAGGGATGGGAACTGGCTGCAGATCAACTGAAGGATTATCTGCGGAATAATAACCCCGATGGGTCATGGACGATGTTTGGGGCGGTGGCTATCGGAACAAAGGTCCAAGTCTACGAGTGGAGAGATGAAAAAACGACGTCATCTTTGAAGCCAATATACTGGCAGTTGGACCTTGGTAGTGCTAAGGATCGTAGCTTGTTTGAGAAAGCTATGGAGGACGCCAGATCTCGGGGCTGGGACTACGCACACATGCATAAACAATGGACTGTGTGTTGATTATGGAATGGCATTGTCCATATGTTCAAATTTGGAGAAGCAGAAATGATAACCAGATATAGCGCTGAGATAGTATTGAAGCGTACTGATATTGAACGTTCAATTACCGGCCAGTTCCTTACAGCAACCTTTTCATGACACTAATACGGACTGACATGCACAACTCCCTCCAAGTCACCGCAAACTAATTACCACCAACAAAGTCTCGCACCATCTCATCCAGATCAACAGAATACAACCAATCAATATCAAACGGCTTAGTCTCAACCTCAGCCTGCTTCGGCATCCTCCTCTTGTTAATCTCATTGTTCAACTCAATGATCTTATCAACACGCTCCTGTCTCCCTTTCTGCCACCGTGCAAGAGCACCACTTAGACCCTCACTATTCTTCTCCTTCAATTGACCAAGAACACCAGCAAAAGTGTATACATCCTCAAAAGCCTGGTTCACACCTTGACCGGCGGTGGGGGGGATAGCGTGTGCTGCATCGCCGAGAATGGCAACGCGGCCATGCTTGGCGCTGGAAGCCCATGTCTCAAGCTTGGGTAGGAGATAAAATGGCCAGAGGTTGACTCTTTCAGGTGAAATTTCTGAGGTTGAGTTTGCGACGATGGAGGGGAAGTCCTCGTTGCCTTCGCGGAGAAAGTCAACGCACCATGTCTTATCAGAGCTCATAGCCTTCCAAGCATCTCGGCCTGGATCTTCACCAACAAAGACCTTTTGCTTTCCGATAAGAACTTCTGAACCATCAGATAACTGTGGTGCAATGACGAAAGCGCCGCGCTTGTCGTGCATGAAGGTCGCTGGTAGCTTGTACTCATTGTTCTCCAACTTGAGCTGCTTCGCGGGGACAGCAGCTGTGACGCCCATCATGTTGGTGAACTTTGGTTCCAAGTCTGGATGGAGATACTTCCTGACACGAGAGTGAATACCATCAGCGCCAACAAGAAGACTAGCAGTTTCTTCACTCCCATCTGTAAAGCGCCACGTGACGCTATCCTCCGTCTCACTAACAATACTCTCAAATTTTCTCCCATACTCAACCTTGATACCCGCTTCTTTAACAAGATCAAGAAGAATATTGATGAGCTCAAAGCGATAAACACGAATACCAGAGTATCCGTAATTCTCTTGGTTGCCAAACTCAAAAACGTCAACGAGCTTATCATCTTGGGAGTAAAAATACAAGTCCTGGAATTTGTAGGACTTGGAGAGCATGCGCTCAAAGACACCGAGCTTGTCTAGGGCGCGAAGGGAGTTGGGGGATAGCATGATTGCGCCGCCGATGTCGAGGGGGGCGCTTTGTTGCTCGTAGGCGGTGGATTGGATGCCTTGTTGGTGCAGGGCGAGGGCTAGGGCGAGACCTGAGAGGCCTGCTCCGATGATGGCGACTTGAGGGGATGACATCTTGATTCAGAATAAGAGAAGAGGTAGACTTGGTGTGAGATGTATAGTGCAGTGTTATTTTAGTGTTCAGAGAGAGGTATAAGTGAGATATGAAGGTTGGTATGATTGATGAGTTTCTAATGCTTCACCACCTCGTCCATAGTCTCCTATATATACACAACCCCTCAACCACCCATCCTCCCAATCCTCCCAATCCTCCCACCATTCCTCAATAGAACAATCCTTATTCTGCGGTAATTCCCTCGTCCTCGGTCTTTTGCCAAAAATCCCTTCATTCTCACACAATCGTGCCGCTCTCATCCGTCCCAACCAATCACATTGACCATAACCCCTCTTCTACCGGCCGAGTCAATCCATCCGGCCGATATTCATCGCTTCTCGGCCGACCAACAGTCAGCACTGCCTCTTCCTTTAGGCTAGCACGCTCTCTGAACTTCGTCTATAGGCTAGTTCGCTTACTTATGCGCCCGCTGTAATACTCGGACTCGTTAGTGCTGATTTCTAAGCTGCGGCGCAGTTTTCGCATAGCCGTATCAACCGCCCGGCCGAGATATCGGGACCGAAACTCTCGGCCGGCAGGAATGAGAGGGGGATTTGTTATAAAGACTGAGGATGCGACCCGCCGTAGATTCTACTCATCATTCACTCACATACACAATCAACTCCTTCAGCAAGGGCTCCAAACATATTAAATACATTCAAGTTCGACCCTTAGTCTCTTGCCTTCCTTCACCTTCATCCTCGCTTGGCATCTGTGATCTACGCAGATCTACCCCACTCAACACCAACTACCACTTCTCCACCAAACCCCCTTCAAAATGCACTTCCTCTTCATTGGTGGAACAGGCCGCAACGGCTCTTTAGCCGTTCAAGAGGCTCTATCCCGCGGCCACACTGTCACAGCCCTCGTCCGCAACACACAATCCGCCAAACTCCCCTCTCACTCCAACCTTACCCTCGTACAAGGAACACCAACCTCAAAGTCAGACATCTTCAAGGCTCTCACAACACCTCAACCTCCGCAAGTAGTTATCTCAGCTCTTGCACAGGTCAGAGTGACAGAGTCGCCTTTCGCAGCTCTTCACCCTGATACTACACCCGACTTCATGGGTGTGAGCATGCGCGCTCTCCTCGCTGCTATTTCCCAAGCAAACATCTCCCCCAAAATCGTAGTGAACTCAGCTCAAGGCGCTGGGTCGTCATGGCGCTCCATGAATCTCCCTGGCAAGATGATTTTTAGCCACGGAAGTATGGGCGTTGGCCTCAAGGATCATAACGAGGTTGACCGGCTAGTCAGAGAGAGTGGGCTGACTTTTGTTCTTTCTCGACCTGTTATGCTTGGAGAGGGTGAAGCCCAGCCTGTCAAGGTTTGGCCTGATGATGGAAAGGGCTGTGCTTGGATGCCCAAGATTACTAGGGGCAGCGTTGGGAAGTGGCTTGTTGATGCAGCTGAAAGCAGCGAGTGGGATGGACAATCCCCTGTTCTGAGCAACTAGGAGATTTCGAGATGGAAGATCAAGGTGAATTGGTTAGTTAGATGATGTTTCTTGCCTTGAGTTAATATTCATAATTAGTTTCATGCACTATGCTTGCTCCAGAGTTTAGATACATGTATTTTAGCCCTGATGTTTCCGTCAGCTAGCAAATCCACATTATGAAAGCATTTCTCCGGGGGCATGGAAACGTCAGACCTTTATACAGGGTGTTTTGAGATAAATTTAATAATAGGTATTCTAAACTTATGCTAAGTTGATACTACACTTAGGCTAAGTTCCCTAAATCCTTTCCTTATCTAGGACTAAGCCTTCAGTTTTCTTTCTTCCCCTAGCTAGCTTTATAGATAGTTCGCAATGAATTACTATTCTTTTGCCCTAAAAAGCTGGCCTCCGTAATAGCGACTTGGTCTGGTAAACCCAGCCGGCGTCTTTTCCACCAAACACACCTCTTCATAACCCTCACGTTCCTCTGCATCTATAAGCCTCATCCCCGCAAGTTCCTCATTCTTCAGCAGCATAGGCCCCTCACCTATTTTCCCCTTTGCCCACATATCCCAGGTCTTGATCATAAGTTTCTCGTCTGGCACCCATTCTACGCTACTACTCCAAGATGCAGGCAGCCTCGCGTCTGTGTTCACTATCCTCCATGGCCGCCCGGAAGCTAAGGGGTAGATCCATCTTCTTTTAGTCATGTACGTCTCGTCATTCAAACGTATATAGACGAGCGACAATTTCCAATGCCGACCTTCCGACGCCCCCTTAATCACGTATTCGGTAGTGGGAAAAGCCCAAGTCGTGGTCCGCCCTCTTTTTATATGGCAGCGCAACAGTGTTGTGTAAATGTTGTGTTTGTAGGAGCTCAACGGCGCCGTTGATCCCAAGACAGTGATATCTGCACCTGCAGCGGTATCTGGCAGTTCATTTACCCGCTGAAGAGCCGTGATGATCGATTTCCAGAGCGACCACTGATCCTGCTGCTGTCTTTCTGGACACGGTGTCTTGTGCTGCATGCCCACGCAATCAACGTGGAGACTCTGTATATTTGGCAAATCAATGGGATAGAAGCAGTCATTCAAGTCCCAAGTGCCAAACATCGCATCACACAAAGAACTCATGTCGATATGGACGTGCTGCATTCGCGGCATCAGGGTGCGCAAATCTTCGCAAAGATGAGGCTTAGGATTGTAAAGATCGTAATTTATGTTATCCGATGTACCCAAATCAAGCTCTAGGCTTGTGCAACTTGACGGAATGCTTCTCAGGACGGCTGAAACAACTGACATCTGAATATAACAGAACGAGTCTCGATGATGGCGCGCTAGAGAGAAAGACTTGAGATTTTTCATGTGCGGAATCACAGCCGTCGCCAGCTGAAGGAATGCATCATGAGTGTCGTAATCAAAACCTCCAGGTGGGCAATTTATGTAGAGAGTCAAAGACCGTGTCAGAGCAGTAACGGCCCACCGATCATGGCATGCTATAAAGAGATCCAGCCTGGGGCTGACAAAGAACACCATGTCTTTGTACAGCAAGTGAAGAGCAACATCATGCCATTCTTTGTTAACGAGTAGACACGAATGGATCGGAGATCTCTGATTGCCGCAAGGGCTAATGCTCTCAAAAACTTTGGTGAGAAGTTCGGGAGGGAGGATATTAGCCATTGAATAAAGGTTATTATCATTTAATGATTATAGAAAGGCGAGATCGCGGTATTGAAAAGAAGGAGAATAACAAAATGGATCATGGGAGGGATTTATCGTGGAGACTGTGCTGAGGATCCAGGCATCCTCCATTTGTGTCTGTCCTATTGGCAGGGGCGGAAGATGGTCCAATCAACGAACGTCGCTGAGTCAGGCGGATGGTCTGGAAATTGTAATGGTATGACGAGGTTTAATTCGCTGTCCAACCCTGAAATGAATAGTCCAATGAAGAAAATTATCTGCCTATGGTGCTTCTCAAACAATGGCAATTTGTCAAGGAACTGATTTAATTTCGAAAAAATCAGCCGAGAGCTAAACTGTCCTCGTGAAGCGAAAACCTAAGATTAAGACTTTAGAAGAGGGTGCTAAAATAAATCTCGTAAGAGTCACCTAAGCTCAGGCCAACTTACCTAAGTTACCTAAGTTACCTAAATATTTATTTCTTAGTGTTAGGATCCTGAGCTTCTCGCCTCTCTAGACTGTCAGGCCCTCCATTCTCAGGTTAGTGGGTAAGGAATGGGCCGTTCGCCCAGGCTGAGGCAATAAGTAACAGTTCGTCGGGGGGTTCCTTTGCGCCTTCAATCTCCTGGCCAAGCGTGTTCTGGTTCAGAGCAACGGGAATCATTGCGTCGGACAAGGTATAAGACTTCAAGATGACTTGCCCCCATCCTCGTCATCTCATCAATTACTACTGCCTGGTTTTATTTACCTATGTATAATTATTTATAGAGCTAGCAAGGGATTTCGACACCTACTGATATAGAAGTTAAAAACCCTAACTATATAACAAAGTGCAATCCATTAGGATACAAGATTACAAGCGCATCGAGTCTCTGCTTAAAATGTTTGTGAGATAACTGTATGTAAGCTGACGGTATTTGACACGTGGCTTACGCAATGTCGAAATTTGGAGTTAAGCTCAGCTATGTATCAGGCTTTCATTAGGTATCACCCCTCACTGCCTAATTGTTCTAAAAACACCGGCCTCAAATCTTGAGCTATTATCGCCGAACACCCACCAAGTCTAAACCAGGAAACACCATCTCTCCCCTGAGCTCCCGATAGGTCATGGCCCCGTATTTGTACTCACCATTACCAGAGGGTAGGATCCGCCTTCTTCGCATGACCCCGAACCCGGACAAGAACTCCCCGATCCAATGCGAGCTATTCAATTTTGCTCTGTCTGACTCGGAGAGCACCTACCCTTATGAGGCCTTGTCCTACGTCTGGGGGTCTGCAGAAAAGCCTTTTTCTATTGTTGTGAATGACCTTGACTTTCTCGTGGGAACAAATCTTCATGCAGCGTTGGTGCATCTTCGACATGGCTCTCTGGAGCGTATCATATGGATTGATGCAATTTGCATCAATCAAGGAGATATATTAGAGAAAGGTCAGCAGGTCCAGTCAATGGCCGAGATCTATGCCAAAGCCAGCTGCGTTGTTGTTTGGCTCGGGTCGGCGTCAACTACCAGCGATCAGGCACTGGATGACATCCGCGAAGCAGCGCTCCGAAATTCGACAGAGGGGAAAGATCAAAAAGGTATTTTCCAGCTTCTCCAAAGACCATGGTTTCAGCGCATCTGGGTAAGCCACCAACTCCAACCCGGCATCAGGAAAGGTATTCATCAAACAGGTCCTACAAGAGGTTGCCGCAGCCCGATATGTACTCATCAAGTGTGGTTCTACCGAGATTGATGGATATGCATTTTGCTCAGGCTTAAATGCAATGGAGCTCGTCTATAGAACTTACCCAAGTTTGCAGCCCCTGGTTCGATCTGTCACCTATCTTATACGAGGAGCCATCTTCCGCCCTCGGCACGTCACGGCACAGTCCAGTAGATTTTCACTCGACATACGTCTTCTGAGCGAGTTGGTTGAGATGTACCATACCCGAAAGGCCACCGAACGCCACGATAAAGTCTACGCTTTGCTTGGTATGAGCTCCGACGATCCCAGTGAAGCGGGGCTATATGTTGACTACACGATTCCATGGAGTCAAGTATTTCATAGGCTGGTTAAATATGTACTTTCGCAATCGGTATCTGTGAAGACCTGGAGCGATAGGGAGCTGGCTGTTATCGATGGAAAGGGCCTAGTTCTGGGCGAAGTCTCCTCTGTCCAAAGAGATCCGGCTTGGGATGATAGTCAGGAAGTGACAATTACCTGGAAGAATGCATATGTTGAGGCTGGCAGAATGTCGTCTTGGGCAGTCCAGGCCTCGGCAAAGGACATCCAAGCAGGGGACATTCTGTGCCTTCTCCAGGGGGCATCGAGGCCCACTATCATTAGACTATGTCATCCTTACTGGGCCGTTGTCATGATTTCGGTACCTCCTACAGATAATATTGCTCGCGATGGCAAGGGCATCGAGTGGTCGGAAATATTACAGTCAGTTACGAGGTTCTCACACCGCTTTGTCCTTGTCTGGGACTGGGAAATGCACCCAAATGAGCCTCTTAGCGATCAAGAAAGAAAGTACGAGGAACTCATGGTCAAGGAAATGCAGAAGGGCTCAATGACAGATAAACTGTACATTATTGCAATACTGGCAAATATTGAATTCGTATTGCAAGATCTTGGAAGACATGCCGAAGCTGAAAAGTATGTCCGGAGATCGTTGAGAAACTTTGAGAAGGCCTTGAAAAATGTGGACAGCCCGGCCTCGAACTCCAGAAGCGGTACCAAAACTGAGGCATACATTGCAGCGATAACGGAAGCTCTTCTTGGAGTTGAGGGCGGTTGGTTGCCACTGAGATGGGCGTCAGAGGATGGATACGGCTTAACGATTAAACTCATGCTTGAGAATGTAAACCCGAACATGAAGAATGAGGCTGGTCGAACCCCGCTCTCTTGGGCATCAAGTCATGGCTATGAGGCTCTTGTTAATCTGCTTCTTGGAATCGAGATTGTTGATCCAGATGCGAGAGACGAGAAGGGATGGACTCCACTGCTATGGGCAGCCAGCAAAGGACATGAGACAATTGTTAAACTTCTTCTTGACACGGAAAAGGTTGATCCAAATGCCAAGGAAAAGTCCGACGAGACCAGACGAACAAGACGAACACCACTCTTACTCGCCGCAGAGGATGGTCACGAGGCAGTAGTAAGGATGCTTCTTGATACTAACGCGGTGGACTTGAGCGCTAGTGCTGAGACTGGAGAAGCGTCTTTGCTATGGGCCGTGAAGAACGGGCATGCAGGGGTTGTTCAACTGCTACTTCAGACAGGCAAGATTGTTCCGGATGCTGCAGAAGAGAGTGAGATTGAAGACGAAAGCGGACGAACACCGCTCATGTGGGCAGCAAATAACCAGCATCACGATGTTGTTAAACTTCTTCTCGATACTGGCAAGGTCGACCTGGAGACTAGAGACAACTGCAGGAGAACGGCCATATCTCTCGCCGCGGAAAACGGCAATGACGAAATCGTGAAGCTGCTGTTGAGTACTGACAAGGCCGATCCTGACGCAGCTGATAAGGATGGACGAACCCCACTAAGACTGGCGGCAGAGGGCGGGTTTGAAAAGGTTGTTCAGCTGCTTCTTGATACAAACAAGGTTAATGCAAGTCTGAAAGACAACCGCGGACGAACGCCTCTATCGTCAGCCGCCAAGAACGGCCACGAAGCTATCGTCAGCATGCTAGCTGAGAGAAATGAGCTGAGCTTCCAAGACCTACAGCGCCAGATCCTAGCACCCCCCAAGCATGAGGACTTTCTTAACATCCGAGACGAGGACTACTTTGATCATCGATGTCAACAACTGTTTTCAAATGTCCGACAGTGGATCCTACGTTTCTCAAAGTTTTCGGATATGCGCGCTGCTCGCTTGACATCAGAAATTGCCGACGAAATGATCATTGATAGGCTGGATAATACCATACTCGATGGGTCAGATGTGGATACGTATCTCTGTGATCGAGTACGCCGTCGCGATGTGTTTACATCCGTAGCCATGACTATGCCCTGGGAGTTCGTCTTTACTCGCTACTTGTTCGGCCTGGATCGAGAAACAAGACAGAAGCTCAAGAGCCTCGAAAGGCAGCTTGTCGGGCCTCCTTCGGCCATACGGAGATGGCGGGCCACAACTCTGACACTGTTGTCTAATCGCGACAGTGTCCAGAACCAGCGTGACCATGACACTAGAGCCGTATCCGAAACTATCTTCCAGATCCTGAGTGCCATTCTCCCGCCACCTTCCAATCTGGAAAGTCAGCTTGTTTCTAGTCTGTCGCAGGTGACGAAAGAAGCAGTTGAGGTTTCAGTCGAGATGCGCAGTCAAAAGGCAGAGTATATGATGCTTCCACCTCTGCAGCCCGAGTATGATGCGAATGGTGACCTTGTAAGTTCTGTCTCTTTCAACGCTGCTTTGATGAATGAGCGCGGTGATAGTTCGGACTTGACCAATGAGGAGTATGAGGCTCAGGATTCCAAAGTGAGGATTGTGTTGTTTCCCCTGGTTGTGAAGAAGGGAGGGGATTATGGTGACGGCGATGACGAGATTGTGGTTTATCCAGCTCAAGTGCTGGTAGCGCCAAAAAGGTCTGAAAGGAAGAACGTGGAGGTTAGTTCCTAAATTCTCACGAATTTTATGGGACGGCCTGGCGCCTAGAACAGGGCCTAGATCGCTAATAAGGTTGATCATAATAGTAAGCGTATACGCTACTGGGGCGTTGCTGGTATTTGCAACTTCCGGCACCGCAAGGATCATGAATTATCGAGGTGATATTGTTATAAAACTCTTTGCTCAGTAATCTACAAGCTGGTACACTTCCCTTTTATAGTAGGATTAAACATGCCTGATAATAGCATTACCTAGGCGATGGCCGTGCGGCTATTGGGTAAGGCGTACCAGTTGGAAGCCTCAGCAATGGAACTGATGGAATACGTGTGCTTGCTGGAGCCGGACCAAGTGGCAACAAGACCAGGCTTTGCAAGTCTATATGCTATTACGGACCTATCTCACATGCCGCCCTCGCTGCCAAAGGACTTGATCAACTTTGGCCCCGGCAATCAATACATGGATGATCACATCAGATATATCAGCTATGCAAACATCTTGAGCGGCACTGTTACCTGGCTAGCCTAGGTCAAGGACGTCCAGCAAGCTGCAGAAATTCCCCCCCCCCCCAAATGCGGAAGGTCCCTTGGCTTGTAAAATCAAGCAAATTTCCGGGAGACTACCCTGGAATCCCTGCGGGACAAAAGATTGCGTGATACCAAACGGTCATTTGTCTTCTCACGAAATCTGGAAGCCATGCGCCATGGAAGACTGTAGCCGGCATCAAGAACACGATGGGGACCACAGGATTAGAAGTGAAGAGCTGAGTGAAACTAATGATAGGCCCTAAAAGAGAGCTAGATTCGCGGAGAGGCTTTGGAGAGAGCTCGCGGATACGGTGCTCAAAGCCATGGGATATCCTCAGCCTTAGGGTCGATGGAGATCTAAAGTGGCAAAAACTATCATAAAACCTTTGGAGAACACGATAAAGAAGGCCTCAGGTTAATCTCCGACCTTGCTGAGAGGAATACCTTCATCGCTCTGTCGTAAGTTTGTCCTGCACAATCGACAGATCCGCTTATTCCAATTGGATCCCGGAACGACGACGTCAAATATTATAGTATCTATCATCTGCGCAGAACTATCATCGCGTCCTGTGTATACCGCGCTTTCGTATGCGTGGGGTGACGGAGTGACCGAGAAAAAGATCACGATCTTGGATCAAGGCGAGCTCGCCGTCGGGGAAGATCTTCATTCCTTTCTATGCCCCTAGAGTTCGATCATGACTCAACCAACCTCATTCTGGATCGAGGCGATCTGCATTGATCAGTCAAATATATATGAGCGCAATCGCCAAGTCTGACTCATGCGGCAGATCTACACAAGTGCTGCCAAGGTCTATGCATGGCTCGGACAGGAGGATGAGAGTAGCGACATCGCGATACAGTTCTTGCGCCGAGTCGACAGCTTCTCCCCTCTTTGTTCTCTTTACTTCAAGTAGGCAATCTGACAATGGGCGATCTAACAAGGACTTGATAAGGGCACTCTTACCTTAGCTTGTGGAGATAAAATTCCCACGATTTGCCGAATTATCCCAGCTTCAACCTTTCATTCACGATCGGACACCTCCGAGTAGCTTGCAGAACTATAGCTAGAGAGATAGCTACTAGACTTAATCTTGACAATTGTTCTGGACCTGATGTCATTTACATGGACTGAAAGATCTTAAAGTTTCTTTCTGAAGTAGATGGGAAGATTCGCAGTTATAGCTTTGTCAGGATAAGTTCAAAGACATGTTGGGATATGAAGTTATTTAACCCCCCTCTTTAATATAGTGGCAGTCCTACATAATGACTTGCCACAGGCCATACCAAAATACCTGAATCGCTTGAATCATCACGGTCTGCTCCTATCAAAAACATGGCATCTTTCCAAATGCGAAGTCATTCTTTCCTGTTCATCAAGGAACTTAAGCAATTTGTTCCCCTTTTGCGTCACAGCAACAGGCCGGTTACGATACCCAGCACTGCTCAACCACTTCCTCAGCTCCTTGACTCCCCCAGCGTCGTACCTAACCATTGTCTCAGCAACGTCCATAGCCTGAAGCAACTCATCATCCGTCCGGTCTTTCCACGTGAGGCCAGATGGTTCTTGCAACCAGAGTAGCCAGGGTGTGAAGACATTTTCTCGAAGTCGCGGGTTGGCCCCTGATCTCAAAAGCAATGAGATAATCTGCGGTGACGGACGGCTTCTTGTGCTTAGCTTGAACCACGGCGGGCGAAATTCAAGAGAGATTAAGGGAGGGCAGCCACATGTTGGCATGCTAGGCCCGTTTAGCGTACGAAACTCGGGGTTTCTGATCATATACTCTCGAGCACCAATATCAGCTGCTAGGAGGAGGGGTGCATGCAAGTGATTTCTTGTCGCAGTGCCAGGTAGCTCGTGGCAAGCCTTTGCTAGAGCTGAGAGATCCGGATCCTTGAGTTTGTATTTGCAAGCTACAAGTCCACTCAGGAAGTGCGGTAGCTGCTCAAAGAAGCCTATGCCGTCGCCTTTTTGAGTCCAAAACAAGCCACTCCGTAGAGCTGAAATCACCCGTGACTCAGTTCGTTGAGATTTGTCCTCGTCTAGTTCAGCAATGTGAAAGATCATGTGATAGAGGTCTCTGATCGATAGGCTTGTAGCAACGGCCGGGCCATGTGGGTCTGTACTCAAGCATTCTCGCTCCCAGACGGACTCGTTACTCAAATACTCAAAGACGGTACGGTGCATGAAGACAACAACTCCACCCACAAGTTGGCCATTTTCGTTGCCAGCCGACTGAGTCTCCAAGAAGCCGCCACACCGACTGCGTAGCCTCCCCTCTAGCACAGTGCAGAGATCTATCTTATCCTGGAAAGAAAGATCGCCAATGCTATCTACTGACACATCGACATCATCGACGAGTGCCAAGGCAAGGGTGTCCATATTAGGAAGAGCCGGACAACCAGGACTTCTCGAGGCCCGTTGGCTTTCGTAGCACAGACGCAGCAAATATGCCCCCTGATATTGGTATCGCTGATTAATCTTGGCAAGCATAAGGTCGAAAAAATCCTCGAGTTCCGGTGGCAGCTCATCTACCCTCTTCTGAAGCTCTGGTAGCCTGTCACAGTCTTCGAATCCTGAAAGAAGCGACCGACATGCCAAAACAACCCAGAGAAATACGCCTGATGACTCATCGACAAGCTGATTTATGACACTTCTGGCTCCATCAGATGATCGCCTGAGAAGACGCTTCATGTATGGATGGCCTCCAATTACATCCTTGACATAGGCCCCGATGTCCTTTCGTGTAAGGTCTTGAAGCTTTAGTCTGGGTAAGTTCTGATATACAGCCACACAAGCCGGGATAGGCCGGCTTGACACAAGGACTTTTATGTGATCAGATTGACTGAGCTCTTGGATCAGGGAGACGCTTTCCCGAATATCACCTCTAAACTCGTCAAGCCCGTCAATAAATATGCATAATTTCTTCATGTTGGGTTCTTGGGTTATAATTTTGAATGCATGTCGGATTTCCATTATTGACGGCAAGCTCGCATCATTGTTGTCAGCTTCCCTGAGTTCTTTGACCATATCCGGGAGGGCTTTGTGTATGAGAGACGGATTAGGCTCCAGAAGCTGGTATAGAAGTGCCCGCGATAAGCCTTCAAAAGACTTTTGCTCCTCTGTTCCGAGGTCGAAGAAGAAAAAGTCGGCCATCATGCACATTTTGGGCTGGGACCATTCTTTCAGTAACTTGTAGGTGCGCTCTGAGTAATAAAGATACTTCATAAGAGTGGACTTTCCGCTACCGGCCTTGCCAGATATCCAGTATACTTCATGTGTCGAAGGTTTTCGGAGCCACTTGGACAGATCATGCCAGTGAGTGCCGTCCTTTGGGGGATAAAGAGCCCATTTCAGGGTGTTCAGATGGGCATCTGACACCGTCTCCCTCCTTTCATGTATCTTCCTGAACCAGACTCGGTTAAGTATGATCTCCTCGCAAACGCGGGATATGGTTCGTTGTGCAGATTCTGAGATGAATCTGTGTGTCCCCTGGGAGGCTTCAAGCAGCATCTTTAGGTTTTGTAACCCAGACATACTCCTCACGTCGTCATCGGCCAAATTTCGAAGGGCGGGCTGTTTCAGGGTGATAGGAACCAGCTTATCGAGACTCGCAATGAGATCTGCCAGGTCTCTGATGAGAATTTCAAACTTTTGTTTGTCCCGAACAGCCCAAAGGGCCCTGCTGCGAAATGGCTTGTCGTTTCCTTGGGCTATTTATTTCTTGAAATCGTCATATTGAGTCTTGAACACTCCCATACGCCAGGCACTAATAGAGGAGACCGAAACGAGCGGCGTTGCACCTTGTTGATCGTTTGCTTCGTCAAGTCCATACTTGTTTCTTAAGGTTGCCGCATCTGTTAGCAGAAGTCTAATGCAGCTCAACATGTGACCGATTGCTTCCCGAATGTGAGCTTGATCAAGACATGGGTCATAGTCGTCTTGGCGTAAGAGGCCAACTCGATCAGTCCACTGAAGCAGAAGGGTTTTCTGTATATCGAGTTTGATCCTTAAAATCTCATAGTCTCGCCCCAGATCGCGAGAGTCGGCCAAGAGACCGAAGAGGTCGATGGTGTCCTTGAAGGCGCCGATGAGACCTACAACCCCGACAGCCCCGAGTGCGAGGCCAGCAACTTCGGCCATGTTAAAGCATGCCCACTAAGTAGTTGGGACTAATCGTGGCCTTTTGTTTGAGAGAACCGGGTCTACTTTAAATTAAAAGTTATATGATTATACAAGAAATCCTGTTTCAATGTCAGGGCTGACTTATTTTCAACCCCCGCTTACATGCACGAGGTCAGTCGACTCAATCTAACCATTCAACTCCACTATATAAGCGCCCAGCCAATCCCTGACTGCCTGGGTTATAAGGCAACTGCTACTTTATATGTCTTATTTTTCCTTTATACTTAAACTGCTTATATCAGAAATTTAGCCTTTATATAACCTTTAAGTTAATAGTCCTTTGATAATATTTAAATATTTATATTAGGTTTCTTATTTATTCTTATATCTAAGCACTGATATTTTTGAACACGTTTGAGTTTTTCCATTTCCTGCAAGGCGTAATCAATTGACGTGGCCAGCTCTACAGGAGTATTCAACCGCACCATAACTAATCACCACGCTCTGCTCTTTCAAGGCCGCTAAAGGTTTCTTTCGCCCTCAGCTGCCCCTCTGAATGCAGCCATGGATATTATACTAGGGCTCTGTCAAGCTGTTTCAGAAATCGGGTGGTCCCTTGCGGATCCGATACTTCCATTCAATGGCTCCCGCTTGAAATCGTTTGGCATGAAGCTCACGCGCGAGTCAAGAGATCCGGAGTCAATATTTTCTCCAAGAAGAGCATTCCCTGTTGTTGAAAACACTACCTGAGTACTGTGAATAAAAGAGAAACTTCAAGTTTGCATGTCAGCCTCGAGGGGTACATGGAAGCATCCCCAAAGTATAGCATGATTTAAACATTCATTACCCCTCAGAAGGTAAAAATCCACTAACGAATGATACATTATTGAATCTGAAGAGGATGTGAATATATTACTTAAGGATAAGAAATTATAATATGATAACATATGAATATGATACATAACTTAAAATATAAATATGTATAGAGGCGTAGCTCAGATGATAACGTAATAACTGTTAATAAATATGGGAGTTAGTAGAAGCCGAAAGTCCTAGGATCATTCTCAACTATAGTAGTGAAAGGGGGTGGGGGTACGCCGAAAGCGCTGCTATCTCAAAATTTAAAGAGCGGTTCTACCGGACAAGCTTCCATAGCGTCCCGATACTTATCTCGGACTTCTGCCCAATCTCGTCCATATCTGTCGAGGACCCGAAAATTGCTCATTGCATCGTTATTCCTAGAGAGAAGGAGATTATACGTAGTTTCCCGGTGGTCGTGGGCGAAATCTCCAAACGCAACAATATCCAGTGATGCTATGCCCTGCGGCCCAAAAGCCCATTCAACAAACTGGTGGAACTCGTGCTGCAGCGGAGGCCAATGGCACCCTCCGTTGTTATCAGCAGCGACTTCTACCGCATTGGGCCCGAAAGTGACATCTTCCCTCGCACCTGTTGGGGTGGTAGGACCTGAGTCGGTCCAAGGGAAAGGCTCCCCGCTCTCGGACGATGTATCGCTTCCTGTACTCAAAGTCGCTAATGCTGCGTCTTCGTTTATGGCCCAAGACTGGCATTGCTCGAGATCCAAGGCTGATTGGCGGATATGAAGGACCTCTAATGAAGCCTTGGACGTGAAAGGAAGTAAGATGTATTTCTGTAAGAGACGTAATTAGCTTAGAATTAAGATGGGAGCGTCGAGGGCTTACAAGGCGTTTTGGAATACATGCTAGGCCAATAAACTCCAGATCAAGCTTCGTCAAGGGATTCTGTGAAGGGTCTTCTTTTATTCGGCACATACTGCGTCCAAAAATGCCCAGATCCGGCATGTCACACGGCTTTTCAAAGTGTGGAGAGTCTTCGTTGGTATTTATCCTTCTCTGATGGCTAACAAGCCTCTTGAGAGTTGGATGGCGGTGAGCGACGTGGCCCCAAAGTTCAAGGGCTGAATTTGGTCCAGATTCGCTTATAAAGAGCTCCTCAAGTCCCTCAAAGGCGTTCAGGAAATCTAGAAGAAAGGTCTCGCTCCATTCATGTGAGGCGTCGGATTCCTGCATTTCGAGCTTCTTCAGCTTTATCGGGTGGTTGAGCTGCACAACGCGTTCGACGAATTGATCGCAGTTGGGGCACATTCTCAACGTGAGAGACGAGAGGGTCTCGAAATTGAAGGCATGAGCCATTGTCGTTGAGAGGGGGACCTGCGAGAGGGATAGCACGCGGATTCTTGGGAATAAGGGGCGTGGAGAGCGTCTGTTCAAGCCAAGAACGACATCAGCAAAGTAATTTGTCATGTCATCTTCGTCATCGCTGAAATAGCCCAGGTATTCTCGGAGTTCGGGCCAATTTACAAAATCCAATTCTAGGATCCTGAGATGCGTCGAATTATTCTTCAGAGCAACGGTAAGCACGTCCAAATTATCAGAGTTAGGGCCTCTCCAGCTTAGGCTCTGAAGGTTGCAGAATGATGATAGGTCTATCTCGCATTCTCCGTCGTAATAGGTCCGGCAAGTAGGATCAGTGACCAGACTTAATGATCGGAGTGAGGGCTGTTGAAGCGGGACTATGCCATTGACCCCGAGTATTTCAGGCGGTACGCATGTCCCTAAATCCCAGCTATATTAGTGTCAGATGCGTTCGGATTCATGAACATGATACCCAGCAGCGCCTACCTGAAACTATGCAGTTGGTGAGGCTCGAATCGTCGAGTTATGGACTCCGCCTTGTGGGTAAGGCGATCGAATCGGAGCTCATCATCCTCATTATCTTCATCGTCAAAGTCCATTGGATACTCGAATACCTCTGCATGAGGACACCGCCGCGTTGTAGAGAATTCAAAACCAGACCGGAAGTGAAGCTGCGTGGCATGATGAAGACATGATTGCGGCAGACCTGTCACCCGGATGCGATCTAATCGAGATTCGCTCCACGACTTGATCGTGATAGATTTCCAAAGGCTGGGGGCAACACTTTCCCGAAACCATCTCGAGGCTCGGGAAAGTCTTTTCACATCTGCTTTCGTCAACTGCCAGGATAAATTGTTAAAACCTACCAAGAGCAAATGCTAGACAGGTAACAGACCTTCTCAATTATGAGTATAAAAACCTCCCGTGGCAGTGTCATCAACATAGAGCCCATCTTGACCTGCTCGTAGGTGGCCACTAACGGGACGTGAGTGTTGATATAGGACAATCGATTCCAAGTATTCTGAATAGAAGCCTGCGGTAATTAAGGTTGTAGGTAGAGAGGGGATGCTGTAGAGTGCGGGGCGGAGCCGATATCGAACCAAGAGCCCATCCCCCCGAAGCATTCTCCATTGTAAATGGTCCAATCGATGCCTCACATAGCCGCTCAGGCCTCTCAATGCCGTCTCCAACGTCGCAGCCTGCGCATGATGACGAGCCTGCCATTGGTCGAAGTGAGAGAGCTTTCACGAGGAGCGAGCTCTAGCCCCCTTGTCCGTTGTGGCGGATGCTCCCCTAGACACCCCTTAACACCCAACATCAGCAGCACTGCCACTGCCATCTCCAGGTGTTCCCTGATGGAATGGCTGGTGGGTATTAATCCTAACCCGCAACATACTAAGATAAAGAGAACCCCTCATACAGCACGATGCTATCCCCCTCTCTCTTTGCCATCAGTCTTGAAACTGAAATTCGCTTTAACCCTGAATTTCCCTTGACTCTTGGTTAGCTATAGCCCAAATTCCTATACCTTTCTGCGGCGTCAACTAGCTGAAATATCCCAGTTACAAATAGTTCAATGAAGAGAATCTCGAGGCACACTTGGAGCTGAGAACTGGTTGTTTCGTCCTTAAGTGGTGCAAGACTGCTTCTCAGATCAACGACAATTCCTTTTCTCGGTAATTCATTATTCTAATACGCTGCAGCTTCTTGCATGCCATGCATGTGCGGCTCCAGGAAAATTCCATCATTATACCAACTTGACAGTTTGGTCCATGTACTATCCAACCATTTTATTGATCAACATCTTTAGTTGTCTTTAGGTCTTCTTCTCTACACTTGCATCTGACCTATACCACCTAAAAGTAACACGGACCGTGATCATGAATGGGTTTGCAGTATCTAGCTAAGACGAATGTCGAATTTCTTGACAATAACATGTCCTCCACTCTTCTTAGTGGCAAAGTTAAACATATCGTGTCGAGTACCAGTGAACCAAACCCAGCCCTACTTGGTGACATGCTCCTGTCCAACCTTCACAAAGGTCTTGCCATCTGTGCTATACAAGAATGTTGAATGATTCGGCGACACAGTTGAGATTTAGCATCGCAGCCAGATCTTGCCACCAGAGATAGACTTGCTTGCGATGACGGTTCCTTTCGAGGTAGTGACAAAGTTATTGTCAGGATTCATTGCAGCATTGTCAACCATCTGTAGTGTTGATGAACTACCGTCTTTGGCGATGCCGATCCACCCAGCATTATTTCTCAGCAACACGAGTCCTGCGCGGTCACCGTCTACCATGGAGGAGTAGTCAAGCTCAATGGTAACATTGGACTGCGGGCCAAGAATACGGTATGTCAGTGTGTTCTGCGCCGAGAAGAAGTCATCGGTGATAGTAGCTGTATGCAACACCAGCCCATCAGGCCCAGCGGTCCATTTTTCATTGTTTGGATCATGGTTTCACTCGAACCGAGGCGGGAGTTTGGGTTCCTTGAACTCAAACGTCCCTTCAACAGGCTTAACATTATGCCTCGGGAGCGGATAATTGTAAGAACTCTTCCAATTGCCGTTACTGTCCAGCTCAACGTTAGGCCAACCCTTCTCATCCCACTTTAGCGGTGCTAGAACAGGAAACCTTCCACTTATTCCGAGCTCCATATAGGCCATGTACCAATAGTCCCCTTCGGGTGTCTCGGCAAAGGCACCTTGATGAGATGATTCACTGCCCTCGACGGGCTTTCCGTTATTCTCGAGCACGCGATGCCACGAGTCATAAGGGCCTCAAACGTCACCGCTGGATTTGACAATGATTTGACCTCTGCCAACGCCAGGGTTCGTCAGCCAAAGGAAGTAAGTACCGTTGATCTTATAGAACCGAGAGCCTTCGATGTAGCCGAGCTTTTGGTTGGACTTGAAGACAGACTCTTGTTTTTCAACTTGCAGGTTTTTGTCGAGTTTTGAAATCCACGTCTGAGACTCAGCACCGTTGGGTGTTCATTACCCAGAGGAGACGTAGATGGAATCGTCATCATCGATGAGAAGACCAGCATCGTACAAGCAATAATTCGAAATAGTCGAAGCCTTCGTCCACGGCCTCCAATCTTCGGCGCCGTGTAAACGTAGGTCTTTCCGTTTTCCTGGATACATCCCAGCCAGTAGAACTTCTTCTGTGTCTTGTGATACCGGAGCTAAAAGGCGTACACTCCGCCGTTGTACGCCCGTCCTTTTGTCAAGTTGAACTTGGGGTCGTTGAAGTCAAATGATGGGAGGGAATGGGAGGGAATGGGAGAGATATTCCCAATTGACTTAGTCGTAGGAGCGCAGGATAGGGCGCCGGGGGAGTAGTGGAAGGTTGATGCGGAGTAGTAGTATGTATTATCGACGCGGATCAAGTTGATGTCTGGCAGGTCTCAGTAGCGACCCGCAGCTGGAAGACCACAGCTGCGGCCATAATCGGGGAAAGGATCTTCATCTGGAAGAAAGAGACAAGGAAGCTAAGAATTGGTGTTGGTGAGAATAAAAACTCTAGAAACTTGACCAAAAGCCTCTATTTATAAAACCGCGAACTACTACAAAGCATTCGGTTATACTTGAGCTCTCAGTATTTCATCAGCTATGGTCTGATATCCATATTAGCCGGCGACAAGGGTGTCGTGCTAAACCTGGGGATAAGCTTAGTGGGGTAAAGAGAAGCGCATCAATGAACAGTCTCATAATGTGTGATGATCTTCACCCCCGGAGCCAATGTTTGTCTACCTCGTTGACAGCTGCCGTGCGACGGATATATGCATCATATCAGCATGCGTCTTTGTCTGGATAAGAGGGAGGTGGAGTTGATAGTCATCAAGCGCACGAACTATTTCATCAACATAGTAAATAAGGTTATTCATAAACTCAAGCGCACGAATACCTAGGAGTCTCATATACAAGAGTTGTAAAGGCTAAACGGCTATGATCACATCCTAGACAAGTAGGAGAGTACCCTGGCTTCTCGATTGCCCTGATCATTAGAATGAGCAAAGTGGTATCTTACCGGGAATTCATTACTTGTGTGTCTTTTCTGCACTGGATTATGATATGGGTGTCGACATGGGTGCGGTATTTGATGTTTTGATCATGGTGGGCTGCCCGATGGGATGTCCAGAGCTGCTCAGATGCATGGGGTATTGTCAAAATATCTCTCTTGACGACCTTGCTTCCCCAGGCTCTATTGACTGGGGATTGTTCGGACGGACTTCGCTTCCAAGAAAATGGCAACCAATTTTAACAATGGTAGCAAGAGAACTGACAGGATCACGGCCACCGTAAAGAATATAAGGCAGAATGGAGTGTTTTTATGTCCTACTATATGATACTCGGCATATTCGTATAGACTATTTAGCTTCGAGGATGATGCGCCTGTAGGTAGCCAGAGGCTTCTCTGTCGCATCACGGAGAGCAAGAATGATGTGCATCGTCTAAAATAAAGTCAGTATATGTTTGATTCATCATGAGGATTGACTTACATCGTTCAGACTCTTGGCAGTGTCCAGTTTGACAATACTTCCATCATCCTTGATGCTTGTAATATTGACATTGGGGCTCTTGGGCGTCAAGACAGGCTTCATCTTCAGCGACGGGTCAAAGCCTTCCAAGCCTCGTCCGTAAGCACCACCGGGTTCGCGGTAGTGGAACCAATCGTACGTGAGGTCGTCACCATCGGGATCCCAACTGTTTGATGCATCGAGAACAACGCTGCTACCAGGTTTGTATTTGAGCTTCAACGGGGCAGTGCCGCAAGAGCCGTTGACGATGGTAACGGGCTGATGGTTGTTCTCGGAGTACTTGGAGTTGACAGTCCACTTCATACGAGCAGCAAAGTCGAACTGGTAATCCTGACGCCATCGCCAGATAGTTGCAAACTTGCTGGTGAATGCCTTTCCGTTGGCACCGATGACGTAGTCACTCGTATCAGCGTAGACTCGCGACTGGTTCGTGTGATCGAGCAGGGTATAGCGACCTCCCCAGCTACCCCACTCGGGATGGTTCACGTCGCCCAAACCATTCTGGACGAGAGGTAGGAAAGCGGGTGTGTCGCCCTCCATGATGAAAGACCAGTTAAGGTAGTGAGATCCCAAAGGGCCAAGTCGGATGTTCTTCTCGAGCCAGTCATTAGAGACAATGCTGGAATCCGGGCCGCCGTGATCAAAGTTACGGTACTCCTCGCCCGAAATTCCGTTCCACGCTGCAATAGTATACTCGCTGAAGCCATGCAGAGAGACAACGTAGAAGAGCTGAGGGTAGCGAAGGCGGATCCAGATACCAGTATCATCTTGATCAGAGATGGCATAAACGCGAAGCTTCTCGACGAAAGCGTCAACAGCGTCCTCGCTTCGAGTGCGAGATACATGCTGAAGAGCCTCAGCCAAAATCGCAGATCCGCCCCAAACAGAAACAGTAAGAGGATCGTCGACACTCGCCTTGTCGGCAGCCTTGACAAGCGCCTTCGCACCGTCACTCAAACTCATATTGAGTGATTTTCGTCCATAAACAGGATGACCCTTATGAACTCTGTCAAGAAGATACTTGTACGAAGGATAAGGCGCGTGAGAAGGAACATTGGCGTTGAGGTTATTCACAACCTTCTTATAACCATCCAAAACACCCACGACAGACTCATAGTCGATCTTATCAGGCATCCACGTCGAAGTCGTCACAGAAATGCCCTGGATATCAATCTCATTGGCGTAAGTCAACAGCCGAACAAGACTCATCTGATCATCCGGTTCATTGCTAATATCCGTGAGCACAAATAATCTGCGTTTGTGCTCCGTGCGCGCAGTCGAACATTGCTTGTCATGGCTTGGTGCAGCCTGCGCAAAGGGGAGCGCAGTGAAGAGGGCGAAAGCGCCAACGAGTTGGGAGAACATGTTGGGCATGGTGTAGTTCAGTGCTGCTGAAGCGGTCAAGTCCATTGTGAGGAAATTGTTGTCTTTATAGACTGCCGATCAGGAACTGGTGATAAATCATGGCTGGGTGGTTAGAGTTGCTGAATGGGGTAACTTCGTTAAGATTGTGCGCTAGGGACTTGCTTGATTCTTCAGGTTTTAGCACTATCCCCGGACTAGACGTCATGAACAGGGTTTGACTCCACATTCGATGGAGTGCTTAAAGGACCGCTGATTTGGAACGTCGAGGGAATTTTGAGAGAAAATGCGGGGGAGAGAACCGTTGGCTCCGGTAGATGAAAGTCTTGGAGGTGTTCAAAACTGCCTATTTGGGTCAGAGTCTACTGATTCATCTCGTGCTGTACCAATATATCGGTAAATGCCGAAAGTTGCTAAATAGAAGCAGAGTTCTTTGCATTTTTATCGGACTGTTCGCCAAGCCGAGACTATTTCTTGACCGGGACATGTCCCGAGCTTGCTTCAATGACTTGATCGAGAATCAATCCCCGGTCAGAAAAGGCCCGATAGAACGTGGGCTTGCTTGGACAATCTGGGGTATTTCTCCACAATCGGCCAACCTTAGCCAAGATGGCCTTTACTTTAGCACCTTCGCCGACAGGGTTATCATTATTGACTAGATTGATATACACCCGTGCAGTCATGATTCTACTAGGCATACATTTATGCTATAAAATCCTGCAAGCCCCTGTGGGCCATCTTTCTATCGTACCTGGATGTTGAGCTGAGGCAGATAGTCTTAAACTGTTGATTTTCTTTCGAAGTTTTCCTTGACTTTCTTATCTAAATCTCCCAGCCCTTCTCCTAACTTCTCGCGGGAGAAGTTCCCTTGAGGGCACACAATGATAGTATGGAACTAAATCAACTCTCTTGTTGTCATACAGTAACGCTCGTTAAACCAGGTGATATTCTGAGTCTCAGAGTCCTCGAAGTGGCCGTAACTGCTTGGGTTTAACTTCTCAATCCAGTGTAATGGTCTGGGATTCTCTAGGCTAATCAGCAACTCAAAGACGCAGCTTGCGTCGACCATGTTTCTTTGTTGATCGTAGTGAATATTAAATCCACAATCACAGACACTTAAGCCGGGGTGGCTCCCCGGGCCATGCAAAGTCTCTGAATTGATCTGGTTGAAATAGGCGATCAGGAGTGGTCTGAAATGCTGGGCAAAATGCTGGCGAATATGTTGTATGCCTTTGTCTGGTTCTCGATATGCATTGTTGCATGAAGGAGCTACTAGAGACGGGGCCATCTAGTGCTGCGGCCCACCTAACCACCGCAAAGTCATATATAAGCAAGTCGTTGAGAAGGACATACTGGATTATGGCGCCGGGGCATGGGCATTTCTCTTCTTTGCATTCGAGATCTACTGATTCTGCCCCAGTTCGCAAAGAAGCAATATTTTCCAAAGAGAGTTTCAGATGGGGGCAAATACGCAAATATCCTTCATGTGCAATACAAGCTCTGGACGACGATGGCTTCTGCCGAGATGACAGAGAAAAGAGTATTGCGGGGTGTTCGCATTCACACGCCGTACAGTACAAGGAATCCATCAACCTAGCAACGCGCTCAGAATATCTAGGAGCAGCTCTAGCTATCTGACAGGATCTGCAATACTGAAGAAAAGCAGAACCATCGCCACATGGCTGTGTACCGCCATGGGAGCTAGCATCGTCTTGTGAATCTAGTGTCTGACCTGAAAGCGATGTCTTGTCGTTTGTGCTGCTTGTGGTATCTTGGAAAGGATTTGATTCTGATTTCGCGAGAAGAAACTCTTCATCGTCTTGTAAGGCGGGATCGTTTGAGTTACGGCGACGAGACCATGGGATGCGACGATGCAAAAAAGAAGATTTGCCCCTTTCCAGTTTGTCGTCTTTTGCAGAAAGGGTGGTGTAGATGTCAAAAGAGTAGAGTTCCAGGGCTAGGGATCGTGGGTTATACACATGACGTGTCACGCGGTTCACACCCGACTCCTACTTAAGTTTTCTGGTCTGATTCAGCCTTCGAGCTTTAAATACCTTATTAATTGCAAGTAGGCCTTAGGGAGCAACAAAGTATTAGACCTTGATTATGAATAGTGATTAGCAAATATGGTGTCCTTATGATGTGTGTTGACAGCCTCAAATTTAACCTCACGTCTAACAATCAGCTGCATAGTTCCAATAGATACAGGCTTGGACTGATATAGAAGTCCGGAGCCGTTCCCTACAGTTGCGCATCAGCCAAGCCAATCTTTACTTTGGCACTCTCGCCAGAAGATACAGATTGTTATTGACATGTATGCCGCGGAGCCTGTGATAAGTTTGAGTGTATAATGTTTCAGTTGTTATCTAGATGTTGTCTTTGCAGTTGAGACTTATGGCTGGAAGCTTACTCCGGCAGACAGAACTTAACTTAGTAACTTAGAGAGTTCAAAAGAGTGGACGCTTCAGCCGCAAGACACAAAGGTAAAAAGCACCAATGCGGAGCCTGCATCTAAGGGACTGCATGAAGTAACAGCCGTTCTACTCAGTTTCATTGTTCGAGCTGGATGATAATACAGTTCTCCGCAATGATGAACTCTGGCACCCATCGGCTTCAGAGCTCTTGTGGAGGATCATATGCGCCTCATCTCGTGAATGCAGAATGTGAACAAAGATACTTGGCTAAAGAAAAAAGATGCGTTTTAGCATACCACATTCACAACTCAGGAATTGTGTCTCTGCCGTCTAGCTGATCGGTAGTCCCTGTGACAGAGTTCCAGCAGAAGTTCCGTCGCTATCAGAGGTTGGCGAAGCGACAAAACGGTTAGTACTCGTTAATTCAATGAAGAGAACTAAGAATTATGCACGTACATGCAGCTATTGCTGAAATTAAATATTCTTTGTCGCAGCTGCATATAATGCCGGCTCTGTGAGAATTCATTAACAAAGGGCAATGCATGAACTTGTGAGAAGTGATCAGTCACTCCTCTTGAAAGAATCCGAGTGCTTTCACTGTCATCGCCCGCGTAATTGAAGTAATAAATCGACCACTATAAAAAGTGCCCTTTTTCTATCATTCCTGTTGATGTTTATTCTTCAAACATCCTCTCATCCCTCGCCCTGATATTATCATTGGTACTAAGCTTCTCTCCTGTGATATCGACTCACCTTCCGTCTACAAATGCAGCTCTCTCTATCTGACACCATGTGGTATTCTCCACCCTCCATGCCCTCGCCTGACAGAAGTGGCCGGGTTGCTTACGTCTACCTGGATGAATCCAACTTCAGAATCAGTGGTGGAACAGCCTACAAGGAGAGTCACCGGGTTGACCCCAAACAACGCATAGACTGGCATTACGATATCAGCGCGCTCAGGAGTATCATCCGCGAAGTCACCAGGATGAACGTCAATGAAGCGGTAATCCTCAATGTTTATGGATCTAACCTTGATCGAGGTCTTGTACATCAAGATCTTAATCTTTATTCTTCCCGTTTGTTGAGCTTTCGTCGGAAAAGGAAGCAACCTGAGAAACAAGTTGATACTATGCTAGTCAGAGACATGGTCCTGGATGCTGTCCATCTCCAGGAATCCAAGGAGACTGATGTTTTTGTTCTTGTTTCTGGAGATATCGACATGATTCCATCGGTAAAATATGCTCTTCAGTGTAAGTACACTGTGCATGTCTTTGCTTGGAAAGGCTCCGTGTCTGATGAATACACACAACTTGCGCACGAAGGCCGTATCGAACTTACACTTCTGGACAAGTTCCTCGTCACTCTCACCATGGCAAACTTTAGTGTTCCTATGGGGAAACTTCGCTTCCCTCACAACTGTATTGAACTTCTCAAACTTGGTGTCAATCAATTGGGTGACAAGCTCGCTGAGTATTGTCGTCGCTCGCGCAAGCTCAAGCTTGGCTATTAAACGCATTTGGTTGATAGGTGTTGTTCAAGAGTCATTCTGGTGAGTTGGACCCTTGTGGCTTCGCGGTCCGGAGAATGGCAGATGGTTAGGTCGCTTGGCGTTCTTTTTCGGTTTTGGGTCTGGGTCTGTGTTACGGTATTGAGCTTGCTTAGGTCCTCAATTTATGGTTGTTATGGATGGCCGTAAAGTGGGAGTTGGCGCATATACAATAAATGGCCTTTGCTAAGTTCTTTGTGCTAATTTGTGAAAATATACCCTTATGGAGTTCTGTCTTTATTACTGCAAAAGCCGGGTATCCTCGTCCAGAACACCAAACAGACTCCCTATCTCCTTTCCAATCAACCGTAGTTCATCTACAACCTGTCCAGTGACCAGAGCATATGCATAAAGTAGTGCATAGTCTTTCTCCTCAACAAGCAGCTGACTTGATTCACTGCTCTCACCACCCTCGTTGATCAGTCTCCTAGGATGTTCCTTTCTGAACTCAAAGA
The DNA here is from genome assembly GCA_013396175.1 of Fusarium denticulatum. Taxonomy (NCBI): domain Eukaryota; kingdom Fungi; phylum Ascomycota; class Sordariomycetes; order Hypocreales; family Nectriaceae; genus Fusarium; species Fusarium denticulatum. The sequence continues at coordinate 10,076 of JAAOAK010000126.1, read as the reverse complement.
TCTTGCTCAACAAGTTCTCACGAGCTGATACAATGCTTGGCGTAGCGTCGGCGAATGGATACTCCAGCATCGTTGAGCTAGCAACGACCTGGAAGGCTTGGCAAATGTGATCGCACAGAATAGCGCGCTCACGGGCTGTGTACTCAAGCAATGCCCTTTCACCTTCTGTAAGATGACCCTTTCGACATGCAACGAGACTCATGTTGTAGAAGCCATCGAGGATCCGCATAGTGCTTTTGAGTACACGGCCGTAGACTTCCATAGGAAACGGGCCCCGTAGCTCGAACTCTGAAGCGGCGGCCAGCCTCAAACTGTCCAAATTGGCAGCATACCTCTGCAGAGCAGCCTGTTCACCCGATTTGAGGTAGCTCTGGGAACCTTCACTGCGAAAGAGAACGGTGAGGGGCCCTCGCTTCCAGATCAGACCCATCTGCAGATGTAGAACAGACAGACTCTCCTTGAACTTACGACGGGCAGAGATGGGCCATATGACTCGGCAAACCACAAGACCCCAAATGATACCTGCTGTGACAGCGATGGCTCGGCGTTTGGCAATCTCCATAATATCAGGTTGACTGAACTGCCCATCTTCCGTCGTATCATTCCCATCTGCCTTTCTCTTAACCCTGTACGCGTACAGTGTAGAAACATTGTACGCAAGAAGACTGATCCTCCCCAAAGAAGCCTTGCCATGCTGAATAACAAGGTAAAAGTTGATAAAGCTCGTCAACCAGCCAAGAGGAATCAATGCCAAGGCGTAGCCATGGCTTATCTTCCAGTTGATCACAGAGAACAAAGCTCCGAATAGTGTGCCGATGAAACGAGCAAGGCTGACGGTGTTGGCAGCTCCCATTGTGAAACTGCACACGATTATGAAGGACAAAAGACCCCATTCACCGCGCCACTCGGTGTATAGCTCTCTCGTTTCTTCGAGGAAGGCTAGCATTGCCCATAGAGCGGCTCCTATTCCAACTTTGAGGCCGAACTGAACTGCTTGAAGTTAGCGACTGGGGGATTGGAAACAAGGGCTCCGGGAGGAAAGAAAACTCAGGACCTCGATCCTAAAGACTTAGGTAACTTAGCATAAGTTTAGGACACGTTTTGCTTAGTTTATATAAAGGTCTGATGTTTTCTTGCTCCCTGATAAAGGTGTACTCACTATCGTCTCGCGCCATCTTCTTAAAAAGCGCAGAGATGTTTCTCCAGAACCACGCTAATATCTTATTCAGATCGGGCGCATTATACCACGTTCTTAAATCCACCGGCGCAGGAACAGTAGCTGAACCATCTGGTACACTAACAGACCTCTGCCTCGACCGCATCAGCGTATCAGCCTCTGCTGACTCAAACAGTCTGATAGCTTTATTCCGATCTTCTTCGGCGCCAGTCTTCCACCAGAGCAACCATCTCCAACTTCGACTTTTGCGTATAATGACATACTCTAGATCATCTAGAACATCGAGATATTGGAGAACATCTTCGCCAAAAGATTGAAGACTGAAGGTGAAGTGACCACAAGCAGCAGCGACTTCTTCGAGATTAGCGCGTGTTGATTCGTGCGATGAAGCCATCTGCTCTATTCGTTCGTAGAGACCTTGCAAGGCATCTGATCTCGCGGTGTCGAATGTGCTCAACGAGTCCATCAAGTTACGCCGTAGATCTTCGTCAACGTTGATTTCGTAGCTTGGCGGCTGTCCGAACTGAGGCTCATGCAGGATTCTGCAGAGATTCTGGCGTACGCCTGTCATAGACATGGTGATCGATTCGTTAAACTGCTCAAACAGCTGGCGCGCCGTGTTCGGTGATGCCGTTCCCGATACTTTTGGGCTGAGTGGCTTGGGATGCTTGAGCTGTTCAAGCTGAGTGTTGGTCGCATTCCTCAAACCTCCCAGCGCCTGTGCCAACGTCTCCATAGATCTCGCAACAGTCCTCTCATGCTCGTAAATCTCTTCATGACCAAGAAAATAATGCTCGAACTTGGCTTCTCTCATATCCTTCATCATCTGAGCATACGACTTCGCATAATGTGTAGATGCCGCTGTAAATCCATCCGATACAAGCCCCTCTTCAGACCCGCTGAGGAAACTGTTGGTAATCATGTATAGCATATCTCCCAGTGGTATCGAGACTCGATTCATCGTTTCTCGCAGTGACGTGCGGGCGCTCGTTCGCCAAAGCAGTAGGTTCACCGCCGTGGTAGTCGTGATGCCCATAACCAGCATCTTGAATACCTGAAGAACCTTCTCATTAGAGAACACGTTTGACATAACATGGCTTTCTTTGGTCACGACACCGATTATCGCGAGAGCTGCAAGTGTACTGCCAACGTTGACGAGCGGGTTCAGCATCCTTTGTTTCACCCATCCCATGAACCCAAACCCACCACCAATGAAGACCACAACAACCAAAACATGGGATAGCGTCACCAAGTGCATGGTTGACCCGAAAAACACAGAAGTAACCATTGAAAGCAGCGACACCGTCTCCGCGTAGGCAACCGCAACAACAGCAATAAGAATAGCCTCAATCATCGACCCCACCGACCTCGCAGGGTGAAAATAAACCGTAATAGTAGCAACGACATGTTTCCCCTCCGGCTTGCCCAGAAAATTCGCTAAAAACGGTACAAACGTCGCAAGGCTGGCGATGGTGTAGGCAACAGTGCATTTTAGCACGCCACGGCCGTTGGGCGTGTTGAGCCAGAGTTGAGTGCGCGCCAACGAGTCGGAGATGCCATTTCGGATGGTCTCGCTTAGAGGTGGCATGTCGGGAGGCGGTGACTATGAGTTTGTCATGATGTTGATTTTGGTGTTGATGACGAATAAATCATGATGCCGTAGTTTCCGGGCTGAGTGGTTTGATGGGGTCATGTGATTGGTCGGATGGTAAGATTTGGATGGACCTTGAGCCTAAGTGACAAAAAGATTTAGGTAACTTGGTCAAAATTTAGCATAACTTCACCAAGTTTAGAACACCTTCTGTAGAGTTTATTTTGTCATCCTAAACTTAGGTCTCATGTTTTCTTGCTCTCTAGGGGTATTGGTTGGTTGGTTCTGAAAACGTCAGATTCGTTTTAGCTTTGACATCCACTCACTCACTCGACCTTGTATCATTAGTGAGAAAAATAAGGAATATTGGCGAAGAGAAAATAACTTTCTAGCTTATTTCTTGACCGCCGATTAACTCAGTCTGATTCAACGAGCATTTTCTTTCACCAAACGAGCAAAAGCTTTTATTGCATTTTCGATAGCCTTCCAAGCTGGGAATAACAAAGCCTGAAGATTACAAAATCATCTATACATGGCCATCTGTGAACATTTTTCTCACTTCTCTATTTTCCAAGGGTACCGATGATAGCAACCGTAAATCTTGAGTGAGAGGCCTCAATGAGTTGGCGGGATAAAGCTCAGACCTGTAGAATAAGTGCGTCGACTTCACAGCCATTGCAAGAATAATGGCAAAAGATGCATCTTATGATAATGTTGTGCTGAATTCAGCTAAGCGAAACTAAATTCAGAGTAATTATGAAGAGAGTTTTCCATAAACGCCAGATCAGACGAAATGTGCGCAAAATCCTAACTCGAAAATGCGTTTATTTCCCTAGATCTTACTCGCTGCAAATTCTTATCAGATTTGATGTTTAAAAGTTAATAGCACAGGCTCCCGCTCAGGGCGAAGAGACGACGTATTAGCTTTTATATCTCCCACTCAGAAATCATAAATTTCCAAGATGAACTGATCAAACTTCCACTTCCCAAACTCAAGATGAAGAGGAACATATACATATACCAGCTGCGAGATCAATTTCTGAACTTGTCTCCTTGCACACATTCAAACCCGTTTTATTCTTGTCGCAGCACATCACTCACAAAATGGTCCGCCAACACGATACCGATTCGTTTGACCTGGAAAGGCCCCCCTCCTACAACTTTGAGACCGCTTTCCCATATGTTGATATTTCACACGAGATTCGGGATACCAATGAACCCGAACCTAATAGGCCCTCACCCACTCGCCCCTTATCTCACCGATCAGAGCCATTCGTCTTTGACCATGAGTCCGAGTGGCGTGCATGGCTCTGTGTCTTTGGCTCATTCCTCTTTCTGGTTTGCTCTTCTGGTACGTCTCACATATCCCCAGATCATTCGCTCTCTCCCTAGCAGATCTGACTAACATCAACCCCAGGTTTCAGCGGTTCCATCGGCACACTCCAGTCGTACTTCAGTGATAACCAACTCAAAAACAACACCAACAGCCAAATCGGGTGGATCCTCGGAGTCTACCTCTTCCTCGCCTGTATCCCCAGTTTCCTCTACGGCTCTCTTCTCGACCGCTACGGCCCTCGACTCCTAAGTGCAGTCGGAGGTATCCTCTCAACCGCCACTTTTCTCATAATGGGGCAGTGCAAAACATACTGGCAGTTCATGTTCGCCTTTGGTGTCTTTGGCAGTATCGGCACTGGTATCAACTGCACTATTGCTGTTGGCGTGGTGGGAAAGTTATTCCTTCGCCGACGGGGTTTGGCTATGGGTTTTGCCGTGACGGGAGCTTCTCTTGGGATGACTATCTTTCCACTTGTTCTTCACTCAACATTCGAGCATCTCGGTTGGGTTTGGTCCATGAGGATCGTGGCGATAGTCATTGCCTTCTGCACGAGTATAGGATTTCTTTGTTTTCTGCCCTTCGAAAACCTTGTCCGGGGCACCGATAGCTTTGACCCCTTTGGGACAGGTTCGGCATTTAACCTCTCGGCATGGAAGAGCCAGAGCTTCGTTTTCGTGTCTCTCAGCATCTTCCTGATGGAATTTGTCAACTCCGGTATAAGCGGTCTGCTCCCAGCTATATCCGCCAATGTTGGTTTCACTGCCCATGATGGTTTTATCCTTCTGTCGGTCATAGGCGGTACCTCATGCGTCAGCCGCTTAATCATGGGCATTTCAAGCGACCGCCTTGGAGGGATGAATACAATGGTCGGCACAATGGTCCTCATGGCTGTTCTCAAGTCCGCCATTTTCATCCCTTTCACTACGCACGACCGCCTCCTTCTCTACGCATTCGCAGCATTTTGGGGCCTCCTTTCTGGATCCTTCTACACAGTGGCTCCTATTTGCGTCGGCAAGACATGCGATCCAAAGGATTATGCGAGATATTATGGCTCGACCAACATGCTTGTTGGGTTAGCGCTGCTCATCGCTAATCCCCTGAGCAGCGTCATGTTGGAGAAAGCGGGCGCTAAGCCTTTGGTGTTCCTCTATCTCGGCATTGTCATTGCTGCAGTGATTTCAATCACGGTGGCTCGTGGACTTGTTATTGGGAGCTTCACCAAGTTGAGGCAAAGAATCTAGATGGGTATCTATTCTAGACTCACGTTTTTGTAAAGTGAACAAAATGAAATGGACGGGAAAGCATTCGTGTATGGGGCGATCGGTTACAAGTTCGTGGCTAGATGTGTTGTTAGCAGTTGAGATCTGTGGTTGAGAGCTTATGTCCGCCAAACAGATCTTCGTTTGTACTAGAGATTGGAAAGTAGTTGCAATTGAATAAAATTTTATAACGGAAATGCACAAAGACATATCTCTTGATATTTCGATGTAATGTAGACCCTCCCTTTTGACCCTGTTAATGATCCGAAGTCGGTGGTCGGATCGACTTCAGGCCGGCTCGTGGGTCATGGTGCACTGTTCACCGTCCAGCTCGCCATCCGGACCAGTAAGAATATTGCATGTTATCTAATCGATCTGATCTCTCTCCAGCATCGCGCATTAGATCCAAGCCATCAAGCTCTTGGTGGCGTGTTTGCGGTATCAATTCCGCCTTACAAGCTCAAACTGCCTCACTGCGCTCTCATTCAATTGAGATGGGATATCCCGTACTTCACTGGGAAATCGGGATGATACTTCAATTAACTCACATCCTTGTTCATATAGAACATAGCGGGCGCTTGTCGCAAAAACACCAATGGATGTTCGGCTGTTAAGGTTAATCGTGACAAGGTACAGAGTTTACCAGGCTAGTGCTCTAGGCCGGAATGCTCCGTCTTGCTGACTGCCGACCCTGATGGGGTCTGTGCTGTCACTGCCTGTCAGCTGAGATGATGCCGGGCCTTCCATCGCAATGAATATTTAAGATAAGCTGAGACGCTGCTGTTAATTTTCATTCAGTATGAAGTGTTAAGGCCAAGTAACCATGGATAAGCAGCCTCAAAAGGTGGCTGTCGTCGGCCTCGGTGGGTATTCCGGGGATCTCAATTGAGAACGGCACTGACACGATTCAGGCATCGCTGGCCTTGTCGCTGTCAAAAATCTGCTCGAAGTCGGTTTCGACGTGACTGGATTTGAGCGCAGTGAGTATGTCGGAGGTCTTTGGCATTACACTGAGCAAGACAAGACATCTGTCTTACCAAGTAAGCACACAACCCAAACCGTACGGGATCCGTCGCTGACATGCTTGAGGTACCATCATCAACATCTCCAAAGAAAGGGTACTTACTCTATCTCATTCACCTCATGTCTCGGCAGAAATGCTGACTGTTGCAGGCCGCCTTCACAGACTTCCCATACCCAGACTCCACGCCCAGCCATTGCCCGTCCGCCAAAGTGGAAGAGTATGTTGAGTCATACGTAGACCACTTCAACTTTCGCGATAAGCTTCGCCTGGGCGTATCGGTAGAGAAAGTTCAACGCGATGACGAGGGGAATCGCTGGGTGGTAGACATCCAGGGCTCTGGGCCGGAATATTTCGACAAGGTCATCATGGCGACGGGCGGAAACAATCGTCCTCACATTCCCAAGGTCGAGGGCATGGAGCAATTCGAAGGCGAGATTCTACATTCGCGCGCCTTCAAACGGTGTGTCATCATGATCTTTATTGGCTCGCAGGTTGACTGACGATGGTGATAGACCGGAACTCTTCAAGGGCAAACGCGTGGTAGTTGTCGGCGTCTCAAACACGGGCGCAGACACAGCAGCAGCTCTTTGTGGACATGCCGAAAAGGTCTGGCTATCTCGCAGCCATGGTGTTATAGTGGTGAGTCGCCCATGATCAATTGCCCAAGTCGCGATGCTCATTGTCCCAGATCCCACGAAAGCGCGATGGCATCCCGTTCGATCACACCCTCACAGCGCGCACAATGGCCTTTATGGCAATGTTCGAGAGTAGATTCCCTCGTCTGTACGAAATCATCTTCAACGCCATCTGCAAAAAAATGCAGGACAACGCGTTCACGATCAGGCCCGAATGGGGTCTTTCTCCTGCAGATTCCGTACTGCACGCTCTGCCCGTCGTATCAGATAATCTCATCCCTCTGCTTGAATCAGGCGACATCACGTCAATCCCGAAAATAAAGCGCGTCACAGGGCCCAGAGAGATTGAGCTCACGGACGGAACGCGTCTGGACATTGATGCGATCATCTGGTGCACAGGATACAAGGCAGATTTCAGCCTCCTAGACGCCAGCGTTGATCCCACGCGCAACACAACTCCAAAATGGGCAGAAGCAATCGGATCTCGTGGAAAACCCCTGCCACGACTTTACCGAAACGTGTTTTCGCTCGATCACCCAGATTCACTAGCCTTCCTGGGCAATGTCCTCGTCGCAACAAGCGCATTCCCCATCAGCGATCTCTGCACCATGGCCATCGCTCAAACCTGGAAAGGAAACTCTTCTCTCCCCTCAATTAACGAGATGAACCGCGCCACAGATAAGCACCACAAGGCGATATGTAAGCTTGCCAATAGAGGTAGTGTGGTGCCTGGTTGGTTGCGACAAGCTGACTGGCTTGCATGGGCTGACAAGGCAGCTGGGTCACAGGTGTATGAGCATCTCGGGTGGGGATTGAAAGGCTGGAAGTTATGGTGGAATGATCGCGCGTTGTATAGGATGTTGATGGATGGGGTTTTTACGCCGTTTGTGTGGAGGGTTTTTGATGGGGAGGGGAAGAGGGAGAAGTGGGATGGGGCGAGGGAGGCGATTGAGAAGGTTAATGCTGAGTTGGCGGCTGCAAAGGCGAGGAGTAAGGATAAGAAGACTCAGTAGATAGACATTGGATTGACAGAGTTGAGCGGGTTGCTAGAGGCTTGACGAATCTGGTGGAGCAGAAGCCAAGAAGCTAAGATCTGACGAGATAATTTAAGCATAATAATCATGGAGATCGCTCAACGTCCGTTGGCATTGGTTATTATCCGAACCGGGCGCTGAATGGTTCCGTTTCTGCTGCATTTGTCATGCCCACCTCTTTGGTTGCACCGTCTTGGCGAGAAGCTGTGGATGTCCGACAAGCCGTCATTGGCGGTTGAAGATAATCATCCTCGTTGAACCGATCCGGGGTGCATCTTACTCAGATATGGAATGAGGTTATGCCGAAAAACGTTATGCCAATGTTATGGATGCAGATTATCCTGCACGCCTTACTCTGCATGATGCGACTGAAGGTGAAGCTTGAGTATAAATGACAGGCGTAAGCCATGATCAATTGAGCATCTCATTCACCCCGATTCTGACGTACAACAAACATCAAACGTTTGTCTGTGTCTCATACAATCCGAAAAGATGTCTCAACTCAAGAATTACACTTACGAAGGCGTCGGCGAGTTTCTCAGCAACTTCCTCAACTACGCCCAAGCCGTCCGTGTCGGCGATCAGCTCCAGCTCAGTGGTCAAGGTACACCACCACGCCCCTCCAATTTCTGACCCCCAGACACTAACCTACAATCCCAGGCGGCTGCTTTATTAAAGACGGCGACCTCGTCTTCGCAGAGACTCAACTTGAGCAAATTGACTTGGCCTTCGAGAATGTGGACAAGGCGTTAAAGGCGGCTGGTGGAAAGGGTTGGGAACAGGTCTTCAGAGTGAACTCGTACCACACGGAAATCACACCTGAAGTCGGACAGAGAATGGCGGAGAATTACAAGAAGTGGATGCCTAATCACAGGGTCATTTGGACACAGATTGGAGTGAGGCAACTTGGTGTTCCAACGATGTATTGTGAGATCGAAGTGTCAGCTTATGACCCGGAGGGAGCAAACAAGGAATGAGCTTAAACCGACAGACATGCACCAAGATACATAGACTACACAAGAAAACAAATTCGCCGAGTCACGCAATATCCATGAACTACCCAGGCAGATTTATTAATCACTGATCAACGATAACACCCGCTTTTCCTCCCATCACCTTCTTTCATGCTTCTCTAGGGTAGCACAAAAAACAGTGACGCAGTATGCTGACTAACAATTCCGAGATCGCCTCTGCCTCATTTAGGTTTAGTGCGGGCCAACCATTCGCGCAAGAAGGATCTTTTTTTCCTTCGCGACATCATCGTTTCATCCACCGCACAAATCACATCCCCAACCACACAAAATGCCGCCGCGCAACAACAGGCCGCGCAACTCGCGTCCCGACTCGCGCCCAAGAAATGACCGTCCTCTCCGTCCCGAAGCCGATAGCTATCGACCCGGCGACAGGCACGACTTGCCTCCTCGACCGCCGCCCCGCGATAATTATGGCCACTCCGATTCATACCGCCCGCGCGTGCCGCAGAGCGACTTTACCTTTCGTGTAGACAAACCAGCTGGCATGCCTGATTTTCCGAATGATTACCGTGGGCCGTCTGATAGGAGAGGGCCGCGTCGCGATGGTGGTCGTGGTGGCCGAAGTCGGGGTCGAGGAGGAAGGAAATGGCAACCCCCGCCTCATCCGTCTGAACGCGCTTTGGTATCTGGAGCGACTGCGAATATGCCCGAGGAACGACTAGGAGAAGAAGGTGCTGCCAAATACCGCGATGTCGATGAGCTATCAGACGACGATGAGCTCGAAATGGACATTTCGTCATCTTCCGAGACAGAAGGACCTTCCAAGAAACGTGCCAAAACAGAAGACGATGGATCTGGCGATGCTGCACCTAAGTGGTCAAATCCCGATCCCTACACTGCCCTCCCATGCCCCGACGAGAGCACACGCAAGAAACGTGATATGGTCAAGCTGATCCGAAAAGCGCGCGTGGAAGACCAGTCAGAGAAACTAGCTGCTTCAACCGAAGCCGAAGACTTTATCTCGTTTGACCTGACAGAAGACGAAG
>JAAOAK010000125.1:0-70593 GCA_013396175.1 Fusarium denticulatum | reverse complement strand
CCCATACCCCCGACTTTCTTCCCTCTTCCTCCCCCCACACACAATCAAAAAAAAGGGTCGCAAAGATTCACCAAGAGGATATCGTCTTGTCTTGAAGGACATATCTCTCCGCCCGGGCCCATTTGTCAATCTTTTCTGTTGTGCGTCGCTCTTTTCTTCTTCCCTTTTGCTCTCTATCTCTTCGCTCTTTTCGTCACTCTCTAGCCAAGCCGATCGATCGATACACAAAGTTGGGAGTCGTTGTTCTCCCTACCATATCCTGTGCGAGTCGAAATTCCCGTTACGAGTCCGTTCTTTATTTACCGATTTCCTCCCATAACTACCGTAGCCATGTTCAAACGCTCGTTTAGGTCGCAAGACCCCAACCGCGTCGACAAGACTGCGAGACTCAAGAGATCGGGCTCCCATCGGGATCACACGAAAATGTCGAAGCTGCAAAGATCGCTCAACGAGCAGGACGCCATTCCCCAGAAGCCTGCTCCTGCACCCGCCGCGCCTTCTCCCTCGCCCATCGTCACTCTGACTGTTGGTCAAGATGGCCGGCTCTTTGCAGCACATGAGGATGTACTCCGCCAGTCGCCTTTCTTTGAGGCCGCCCTACGCGGAAGTTGCTTCGAGGCACAGAGCAAGAGGATCTCCATCCCCGACGAAGAACCCGAGGTGTTCTCCGCCGTCCTCGAATATCTCTACAAGGGTGACTACTACCCACGTCTGCTCCACAACAAGCAGCGCAACTCTTGGGAGCTCGAGGACCAAGGCCGTACACCTCACACATCACCCAACCCCGAAACTGGAGGTGGCCGCGCAGGCGCTGCGTCTGAAGCCACCATCTACCTGTCGAGTCTCGATATGGCCATCCTCCGCGACACAGTCGTCTACTGCGCCGCGGACAAGTACGGCCTCGAGGAGCTCAAGCGTCTGGCCCTGCGCAAGCAAGGACTGCAATCCGGCATCGATGTCGGGACCATTATAAGGTCAGCTCAGTACGCCTACGCTCACACACCCGACTCAGACAGCCGTCTGCGCGCTCATTACCTCGCCCTGATCATCCGCTGCCGCAAGACCTTTAAGCGCAGCGGGACCATGCAGGCCGAGATGGAGGCGGGCGGCAGCAAGCTCTTCTTCGACCTGTTTGTAGCCATGTGCAATCACCTCGACGACGTCATTGACGTGAGCAATGCTCGCACGCCAAAGACTGTCTGAGTGATTCAAGATAACCCAAAAACACACTACTCAGGCCTCCGGACGCTCCGTGTGTTTGATCATAGCTGGAGGACGAGCGCGAAATGGAATACCGCCAAATCCGCGAAAAAAGAAAAACCTACAAAAAAAATGTGATGCTTACAGGAACAGTTGGAAGTCGGCGTTTGGTTGCTTTTCATGCTCCGTCATCAGATTGAAGTCCTAAGGAGCTTTGTTTTACTACATTACTCCCCTTCTGCGAGGTTGGCCGACCGAATTTTGATGATACACGAGCTGAGAGGATCTAGTCAGACGCACACACGACGTCCTTCACATCCTCTGCTCATTTATTGTGAGTTTACTTATCGCGAGTTTCTGTTTCTGCCTTGTCATTTCAACTCTGCTTTGATACCCACTTACACACGGACACTGGGACATTTCTTCCCCAATTCTACTCTGGCGTTTTGTTATCCACCAAAAAAAAAAAGACAGGGTTGTCTTTGGTTCAACACCAGAGTTTGGGGGAACATTTTGGGAAGTGGAATGCTTGACTGCTTTTCTACACCCGCGAGCAAATGCCCCGAGATTGGCTAAAAGCTTGCATTCGTACCATCTTGGAAATTTTTACCGAAAAAAAAAGGATCTCTTCTGGTTTTGTTGCTGTCTTTTTGCTTTCACGTTTTATGGCAGGAGTTTTTTCTCTTTAGAACGCGAAACGGATACAAACATCTCCTACTCGGATTTTGCACAACAAGGAGGGGGACCTTGAGAATGAGAGGCTTTAATAACATCTTAACCCTCACAGACTGCGTGTGTGCCTCGCCTCTTTAGTACCGGGTCGGCCCTCTTTTGCTTTTGGTTCGCATCTACAGACTGATACCTCGAACCTGTCCTTTTGTCACTGCTTTTCCTGTTTTGTTTGCTGGAGGAGATGGGAAATGGAGATCCTTTTCTGCATGGGCTTATTTGGGACCGGCGAGACGCCGATGAGAATGAAGTTACGATCTTGATGATTATTAACAACTTGGGATCGTTGAACGATCCTCCCTGGCGCAAGCACCGTCAGGGTAGAGGTAATGAGAAATTCGGCCACCTCAATTGATGTTCCTTTGCATGTGATGTCTGTGATGTAATGCTTTAAAAATGAGGGTTAAGTGATTAGGCGGTTTCATCCCATTCAACCTCAAACTTCTCAAACGTAACCTCGAGATCCTCCTTGATCTCCTTCTTGGGATCAGGTCTCGCGACAGCAGCAGCAATCTCTAGATCCCAGCCCTCACCACCATTATCACCATAAACCCAGTTCGTCTGCCTCAACGGCGTCTTGTCGCCATCCTCATCAACCCTGTACGTCCACATACAAAGACCCAGCGCATCCTGCACCTTCTGCACCTTTACAGTAACGCACTTCTCACCATTCCTCACGCCAGCTTCATTCTCAGGCCCGACTTTCTCAACGCTCCAATCTGCCCATTGATCGCATGTCACGGTTGAGTAGCGCGGGTGATCGTTGTATAGCTCGATGCCGGTCTTGATCCACTTGCGAGGAGTGGGGGAGTTGGGGTTTGTGAAGACTAGGAGAAGACAGGCTTGGTCGTACTGATGGATATATTTTGTGCGGAAAGTGAGAGTTGCGGATATGAACTTCTTAAGCGGTTTTTTAGAGTGCGTGGTGAAGGGAGCTGGGGGGAGTTAGTGAGTGAGGCTAGTCGTGATGGGTGATTGAGAGGGCGCGTTTGAGAGGGAGGGGTTGAGATGCTCACCAGTGAAGACGTCAGTAGAAGGAGGCTGTTTCCAGATATCACTACCAGGGGGTGCCGACCACTTGAAGGGAGTCTCCATTGTGGCTAACTATACTTTGAACAAAAACAATATGTAGGAATTCTAGGATCTTGACGAAGGTATTCTCTAGGGACACGTTGATGTATTTATAGATCTTTTGAACGATACCTTTGACCAGAAATCGCGGGGCAGACCTGACGTAATCGGGTTAAGTCGAGCACACGCAGCGGAAACTCCGCCTTTGATGTGAGGGTCTCGTTGGTAGAATGGAGGTAAATATTAAGAACCGGCTGTCACTTTTACGGTTAATTCTGGAAAGGTTCTCGGTTGACAGGGTATTATACGTAGGGCGTGAGCTTGATGCGGATAAAGTGATGATGGGTGGAGATGAGCTGAATACCGAGATACCTTATTTGGAAGGGGGTGTTTATGGCCTGATGAACTGAGAGTGGGTATACAGATGAGAAGGATTAACGTAGTATAATCAATGCCGCCCAATAGCGATGCAACAGATCTTAAATATGATACTCAATCGTAGAGTTAAACTCGATGAATTGCCCTGCGTCTACCCTGTACAGCTAGCTGACTTTGAGTTTGTGGGGATAAACCTCGGCTCTCTCGTCACCAACCGCTTCAACAAGATTGCTCGCACAAATTGACCTGCAACAGCAAATCTCCTCTTCACTTCTCCTCATCAGAAAAAGGACCATCAACAAAGATTGACGACTCTAGATCGACAATACTCATCAAAGATCCTGCTCGCTATCATTTGCGCAGTGTCAGGACTATTCCAAAAACAACACGCACTGGTGTTCGAACCGTCACTGCCTTGGCCCTCTGACTCAGTCGAATTGCAGGGGCTTGCTCACGCGAGTGAAAACTCTTCCCCACTCGACCATCGACACTCATTTCTCCCACCCAAAAAACCCCGCCTGCACCGAGACTCGCGATTTCCCTTCACCAGTATCTCACCTCGTCCATCCCTTTACCTTCTCTTATCGCGATAATCTTTTTTTCTGTAAGAGCTATCGCAAGCAGACGCCGCGGCACTGGAGTGCTTATAGCCTCAGCGATCTGGCCGTTTCTCGGCCTGGGGGAGAGAAGGAAGATCAATAGCGAAACGACTTTCAATTCATTTCAACTAAATTACACGATACCTTCACAATGTCGTCGTTTCTTACACCACCAAAATCGGGGCCTACTGGGCGCCCGGCTGCGAAACCACGGTTCGGAAAACCCAACCCCGTCCGAGCGATGCGAGAACGAGAAGAACGACGAGCCGCCAATGCAGCCGCCCATTCAAATAGCCTGCGAGTTGCTGCTGTAAATCGAAATGCTTCGTTAGCGAAACCGAATCGTCCACAATGTCCGAATAAAGCCTGTCCAAAACCCAATGTCGTCGATGGGACATGTCAGACTTGTGGTCGTATCTCTGATGACAGTAATATCGTGGCAGAAGTCACCTTTGGAGAATCGTCTTCGGGTGCTGCTGTTGTCCATGGTTCTTACATTGGTGCTGATCAAGCGGGCGTGCGAAGCATGGGTCCTGCATTCCGACGAGTTGGAGGATCCGAGGATCGAGAGAAGAGCATCAGGGAAGCAAAGGGCTTGATGCAGGGTTACGCGCAGCAGCTGAACGTCAGCGACAGTCTGGTCACTGCAGGAACGCAAGTTTTTAAGCTGGCGTCGAGCGCAAACTTTATCCAAGGTCGCACATTGGCCAGCGTCGCGGCTGTCTGCCTTTATGCAGCCTGTCGAGCAGAGCCACCGTGCAAGGTTATGCTTATCGACCTGGCGGACTTGGTGCAGCTCAATGTCTTCAAGCTGGGTCGCATCTTCAAGAAGCTCAATGAGGTGGTGCCAATTGGCAACGATGGTCTCATCCCTGTGTATCCGGAGGATCTTATCTGGCGATTTGCGACAAAGATGGAGTTTCATCAAGACACGGCCAAAGTTGCTGAGGATGCTGTTCGTCTGGTCAAGCGAATGAGTCGAGATTGGATGGTCATGGGTCGTCGACCATCAGGCATCTGCGGAGCTTGTCTGCTCATGGCGGCACGAATGCACAACTTTCGACGAACTGTTCGAGAGGTCGTCTACATTGTCAAAGTCACCAATCACACGATTCAGAACCGTCTGCAAGAGTTCAAGGTCACCGAGTCCAGTCGCATGTCGGTTGAGGATTTCTTGAAGCAGGATTTCCTGGAGAGCTCTCATGACCCACCTTCCTTTTACAGGCAGTCAGCCGAATACAAGAAGCAGTTGGCGGCGAAGAATAAGAAGCGAAAGAGGCCGACAGATGCTGATGGTGATGAAAATGAGGAGGAGGATGACAATCTGGCCGACAAGATTGATCCGCGGTTAATAGAGGGCGGCGCTGATCTTTCCAAGGCGCCTGTTGTCGAATATCGCCGTGATGATGACGGCTTTATTATCCCACCTATACCATCCAAGATCGCCAAAGACCCATCACTCGTTAATAGGCTGAACGAGAACGCAGAGGATGAAGAGGCTGATGGTGAAGACACGAATGTCCAGACCCTGGATGGCCTGGTGCAAGAGTTTGGAGACGCGATGGACGAGGAGCTTGCGGAGAACGGGACACAAGAGACAAGCCAACGGAAAGGCAGCAAACCGCAACTACCCATCAATGAGGAATGGGAGCAGGATGAGCAAGAACTAGAGGGTGTTATTGAGGAGATCTTCAATGATCCTTTAACATACGAGCACGCCATGGCCTACACAACTGCCGAGCAACGAGCGCGAATTCACACCGTCTGGGCCCTACAACAACGACCCCAGAAAGAAGTTTCTATGTCGGCAGATGTCACAGAGGATGAGTTTGCCGACGACCCCGAGGTGAACAATTGTTTGCTGTCACCCGAGGAAGCTCAGATCAAGGAAATGATCTGGGTGAACCAGAACAAGGAATGGCTACGAAAGCACCAAGAGAAGGTGTTCCGCAAGAAAGTCGAGGCAGAACGACCGAAGCAAACACGAAAGCGACGCAAGCGAGCTAGAATGGGTGAAGGCCAGACCAGTCCCGCCAGCTCAGCCGCCGAGGCAGCTGTCAATGTCGCCAAAGATCGTGCCTGGTCCAAGAGGATCAATTACGACGCCATCCGCAACATTTTCGACATGCCCAACCTCGGAGGTCCCGGCTCAGAAGCTACAAGTCGCAAGACCAGTGTCGCAGGAAGTACAAAGGGCGGCGATGGTGCGAGTGAGGTTGCTGATGAGAGTGTCGCTGGGGACGAACCCGAAGCGCCACAGGAGGAAGAGGAGTTTGAGGAGGAAGAGTACGATGAGACGCAGAACTATGGCGATGATGAGGAGTTTGGCGGTGGTGGTGAAGAGTTTGGCGGCGGGTATGATGAGGATGATCCGGAGATGGATGCTGAGTATGGTCTTGAGGAGTATGCTTGAGAGGGTTAAGAATGGATTGAGTGCTGGGATGGTGATTGATACCCATATAGATAACCGGACTGGTGTAACACATACGCACATGAGCGATTGAGGAATAAATCTGTAAAAGTCTTACTCTGTTTGTCTCCTTTGGTGTATTCTCTTGATGAGTTTAGTCCAATCTTAGGCTGGGCGTCCTAACCTCTATAAGTTTCATAACAGGGTCGTCTCGTGAAGATGTAAGCCACAGGTTGATGTGGAGGCCGTGATGAGAGAGATGGTGGCATGGCAGGTGAGTGTAAGCGGTGACGTCTCAGAACCTGTTCCGTATCACATTCACACTCGCTCACATAAGATTGAGGCCATTCAATTACTCAGATAACAGACGGGTCAATTCGATTTAAACTGATAGATGATAATGAAGTCACATCGTGCATGTTCATCGATGGATGTATCCGTACCTGCATGTCCGTCCATAAGTAGTTTGGGGCGTCAACACCACGGCGATCTTCCCCACATGGATCTGTCTCACTTGCATCTCCACATTCGATGTCAGCTCAACCCCAAACCTTTGAACCATTGAATGAAAGTCCATCCTCCTGTTTTACTGTTCTACATATCTCTCAAAAATATAGGTTGTCGCTCCAATGTCATAACTTGGCTTGGTGTTGCTCTTCCTCTCGGTCGTGATGACCTCAAGACAGCACAACACCAAAAAGAAATTATCTCGAGACACCCAGGACTCGAACCTGGAACCTTTGCCACCGGAAAGCAACGCGCTACCATTGCGCCAGTACCCCGGACCGTATTTTGAACGTTTACGCTGTTATTTGCAACTATACGCATGTAATTTTCACAACATCAAGTCTGGTGTTGAAGCAAGATTTGCACGTACAAACTCGCACCCAGGCAACAGCCAGTGCCCGTATCACATCGTACTGTCGAAAAACTACTATTAACTTCGCTTTCTCCATATCCACTTTGTCCTCAGTGGCATCCGTTAGTTCTAGGCTTTGTGATGCTTTGAACTGTTGTCGTTGAGCTGCCGGCGATACGTATCCGCGCCGGCCGAGAATGGACCCACATCTGCCCGGTAAGGCTGAGCCATTCCGGGCCGTACTCTACAATGGCATTCTGAAGCCTGTATGCCTGAGCAGGCAGCAAATCTTTAATTCCTTAGGTGAACATGACTATCACAAGCAAAGAAGTCTTTTCGTAAAGTAAGCTGGGAGCGTACTAAGCGCGGCATTGGTGCATTGACGCCACGGTAACACTTTTAAACGAGGGATCTTGATGATATATGGGATTTGCTCTGCGGGATGATTGATAGTAGTGTAAATAGCTTATGCCTCTCGAATCAGCGCCATCACTATCAGATGTGCTGCAAGACAGGTATTGATAACGTCTAATTATTTTACTACATGAATAGCGCAAGGTCGTTGACATTGGAGCCACTACTCGCTGTAGGAAGGGTAGCTTCACCAACAGAGGAAGATGAGCCATAGCTAAGTGGCTGCGGCAATGCGTATATTTTAGATAGCTCCTTTCCTGCTGGCTGTGCTATTGTAAGAGAACTTTCGGGCTAGAATTGAAGAGACACAGTATTGACCTGGAAAGCAGTTCATCACAAGCTGACTCCAGGCAGCGTCCTGGAACAGATGGTCCGTAAGCCATTGGTGACGCCTCAAGAGCGGGCGTCGATTGAGAAAAGAGACATGACTCATAATACATCAAAAGTCATCGATGAGTCAACATCCGTAAACTTAAGACTTCCCATGGTGCTGGCACCGGAGTAAGAAGACTGGACACGAGGTGCCAAAATAAACTCATCAAAGAGTATCCTAAACTTATGCTGATTTACCCAAGTCTTTTTGTCGCCAATGTCCTACGTTCTCTTGTCCCCCGTAGGCACATAATCGTCGATTGACGCAGGCTTGCCATACCATAATTCTCACCTTGCACAAAGCTGTGAGTCAGACTGATGGCGAAAGGCAATTCTGGGGTGTAACGAATGTCCAAATCGTCACCGAAGCCAGAAACCAAAGGCGCTTGATGGCCACTGCGCCGGTCGCAAGGAGCAAGCCCCAGCCTGGTGTGAGAATTGTTTGGGCTTTGTAAAAGCATTGTGTCAAGAAAGATTGGCAGTAACAGGCAGCAATTGAACGGACTGAAAATCTCATAGTGACTGTATCACGTCGTACTCATCGCGTAGCTACAGGAGACGTCGCCAGTCGTGAAAATGGAGGACTCGAGTGACGGCCCCACTAAAAAAGGAGGCCGTCTTGCACGACAGCTTCAATTCACATCAAATCACAGAAGAGACTCTGACAAAAGTATTGAGAACACTGAATGAAATTTTGGTCACGGCTTTTATCTACCTCTAGACCCATGGACGAAAACACCAGTAACGAAAGACAATTGATAACTTTTTGCCCATATCCGACATCAAGAACATCAAAGCATTGGCGGCATTAGAACTTTTTTGTTTGTCCCATGCAGGTTCGCTCGCAGAGCAAATTACCTGCCCGACCAACCTGAATTGACCATTACAAGTACAACAAGGCAAGTCTCTGATTCCTCCGATACGCTCACCCGGCTTTTCGACCGGGCTGGAGCTGCTGGGGTATCATCTCCAAAGAAAACATCGTCCCTGTCCCTTGGGGGAGGGGGCGCGAGCAAGCACGCTGTCAACAAGGGTTTCATTCAACCCAAAGAAAAAAATCAAGGAAAAATTGTTGAAAAGAGAGTAGTGTCGAGGCCAGGGATAGCAACAGGAGGCTATGCCGTCCTCGTACGTTTTTGCGGGTGTGCATTGCACTAGATGTGGAGATAGTTCACATCCGAGATGCTTCTGTGCCTCTTGTGGCCATTGCCAGCTTCGGTGGTGGCCTTGCGTTTTTGAGACATTGACTCAAGGGGGCTGCGTGTGGCGTCACTCATCTGCCTCTTGTGGCGACGAGCGGGTGTTAGGGGGATGGCAGCTGTGTCAAAGCGGTCCGATTTGAGACCTTTGAGTGCAGTGTAGTTGTAGGGGCCGCTGAATGCGAGCGAGTCCTGGGTGGCTTGGTTGCTCAGGATGAGCTGCTGGTTAATTTGGTTACGGCGGAAAGCTCCGACAGTCTCGGAATTGATGTGACCATGAGCCTGCTTCTCGCTTGTAGCTGTGCTGGGTCGCACAGGTGTAGATGCGGGATCCCAGTTGTCACCCTCTTCGTCGCCAGAAGAGTCATTCTCCTCCCAGGCGATGAAGTCGTTGAGGTCCAGATTGAGTTCGGCGTCTTCCTCCTCCTCATCCTGCAAGCTAGGCGCGGTCGAGCTCTCGTCGGCGGTATTGGGTTCAGAGGGGAAGGGGAAGAAAGCCTCAGCGGGTCCCATAACCTGAGCCGTATTGAAGAAGTCACCGAAAGTGTTGGAGGAGAACATGGCGCTGAGCATTAGGTTTGCAGAGTTGCTCATGATAGGTGACTCGGGCCCCTCAGTACCCCAGGGAAAGTTAAATTGTTCGGGGGAGAGGTCGAGTTGGTGGCGCCGGTGAGGAGTAAAGATCATCATTTTTCCGGTGACGGGGTTGAGGACAGCAATTGGCTTCTTGTCGGAACGGTCAAGGTTGTAACGTCCCAGACGGGGCTGGCCACGCTCGGCCTTGACCGGGCTGTCGGCGTCAGAGTCGGAAATGTCGCTCATGGGCTTTGAAGGGCGTCGAGTCTTCCGTCGGACAATGGGTTCGGGTTCATCTTCCTCGGTGGTATCACCATCAGCTGGGCATGTTAGTACAGGTAATGACGCCCATATAGCCAGACTTACTCTCGTAGCCATCCAGCTCGGTGGGTTCCTCAAAGCCAAAGGGAATGGGCTGAGGGGTAGAGGCAGCAGTGGCTGGCTGGGAGGCCATTGGAGTGGCAATAGGGGTGTCATCGTCAATTTGTCGGAAGATTTCCTCGGCATCCGAGTCATCATCTTGCTCGCCGTATTGATTGTTGAAGTCCCAGAAAGATCCCGAGTCAGAAGACTCATTGGGATCGTTCTCGATCTCACGGCGGAAAGCAGGATCCAGGTTGTTTTGAGAGACAAAGATATCAGGGAAGAAACCCTGAATCTCATCCTCGGTGTCGGTGGAGTCAGAGTCGCTGGAGGGCACGTCGAAGTGAACGTGGCGCTCTAGAGGCTCCTCACCAAAGATATTGGCGTCTTGGTAGACGTCAGGCTGGTCCTCATCGTCCGTAACGATGCCTCCCCAGCTAGCAGCGTCATCATCCTCGATATCCAGGCCCTCTTGCTCATCGTCCTCCTGTTCCACTTCCTCCTCCTCTTCTTCGTCATCCTCCTCAATTGTTGGTTGCGGCCGAGGAGCTTGTGGTGGGGTGGGGGGAACATGAGTTTCCTCTAGGATGTTCTCCTCCTCGGCCGCGGCAACATCATCCTCATCGTCGTCTGAAGAGTCGCTAATATCTTCAACGGCAGAGTAGCCGCCATCGTCGGAGAGGTCTAGGGAAGAAGCAGAAGGAGTGTCGGAGACCCGGCGGCGGCGCTGGGCGGTCTTGGTCTTTTTGACCGGGGTTGTAAACTTTTGCTTGAGATTGCGAGACATTTTGGAAATGCTTCAAGATGTTTAGTATTCTAGTTGTAATGATCGTTCGAGTTGTCTTCAAAGTGGTGTAGATGAGCAAGCTCAGATCGAATGTTTTCTAGCAATGCAATGCAAGACTTGTTTTGTAGTAGATATATGCGTGTATACGCTTTTGAACAACTTCAAGTTGTTTTGATCGTCTTTAATAGAAAGAGAAAGGTAGGGAGGTGGTCGGGAGAATAGAATGGTAGTAATTGTATCAAAAGCCCTTCACTATCGGGCAAGTTGCAGAATCGTTGGTTTCAGAGACAGACTCTCGGTAGAGCATTCAGCTCCAAAAGCGGGAAAGCCTGTAAAGATCAAAGTCGAGAGAGAAGTATTGACTGGTTAACTCGGAGAACTGCTGGACTGCGAGCCGGGACAGGGAAAACAGCCACGGCCCGCAGTGGGCGTTTACAGCTCAGCGACGGCCGAAGGCATGGTTACTCGACTTTGTTCTTGGTAGGGGTAATTCTCTGGGTGATGCTGGAAAATGTCGACTTCGTTGTCTTTTGTGGTTTGGGTTTGGGGGTTGGTGATAGAGGAAGAAGAGAGGGAGCGAGGGGGGAGAGGAGGAGGAGAGAAATATCCCAAACTTTTTCCGTCTTCTAAGTGGGGTCGATCCTGATTGGGCAAAGTGTCTCGAGGCAGGCAGTGCCGGGGGGTGATTGATGATTGAGTTAGTTGCAAGTGGAGTCGATGGAGCGTGCAGTGCGGGAGGGAAGGTACCTATGCGCTAGTCTATTTTAGGAGGGACAATACCGTCACCGCTTTTTGCAGCCTCAGACGAAGCCCAACGATAGGAAGACAATTGTACAATGACAAGTGAGAAGCGCTGATGTGTCGAGTGAGACACTGCAAGGAGACCAATTCTGTGCTGTTTTAATGCTACGTGTGCTATATAGAGCGTGCTGCAGTTGAGATGCTTGTTTGCCTGTCACCGAAAGTTGAGAACAAAAAAGCTGGGACCAAGTTGAATCATGAGTGACTTGACTTCAAAACATTTACCCCAGGCTCCCTGGTCCGTGAGGCGAACAGAATCACAATCAAGGGACCAGTCAGGCCCCAGAATGGAAGCACGACAGGGAGCATGGAGCATCAATCTAATGTAGGACTCGACTAGGTAGGGAGAGATGCAAGAAATTGATATTAGATATCGGAGCATCCAATCTTGGGAACACGACAGACAGTTGAAAGCGATGTGGCTTCAGTATCCGTACCTACAGTACATTGCATTCAGTGACTGCATACCAGTATCACTCTGCAACATGCCACCAGAGCCCATATCCCAAACTCAGCCATGTCACGAGAACAGCTCAATCGTTTCATTTCCAATGATCTCTCGAGGACACTGACCCATGCTTCATGCACGGCAGAACAGACGCTGGATACGCAAGCAAGAAATCAAAGGACCCCTCCTCCGTCTCCCTCCAACAGAAGGCCAAGCATTTTTACAAAAAGCTCCGCAGCCAGCACGTACTCCACAGTCAGACAGGGGCAACGCAGGCGGTTATGTCAGTGGCCAATGCCAACTCCCAAAAAGTCCCGTTTCAAAGAAAATCCGCCCCAGAAAAAAAAGAAAAAGAGGATACCTTTTCTTTGAGTCTCCCATCGGCATCAGACGAGAAACATCGTCAGTCTTCTCGCTTATGCTAGAAATAACGCCAGAAAATGGATACCGATACCTCGGTCCCCGAGAAAGAATAAGAAGTTGCTAAGCTTCTACTGTATGATGTTGCCGCGGACACTGGTGGGGTTATTACTGAACTTTTTTTTTCTTCTCTCTGTCGTCTAAAGTTTTTTAAGCGACAACCGGAGTTGACGAGGACTAATTACTCAGTATCCGCAGTCTCGACGCAGAAACGTAACGTCCAATGGAGAAGAAAATTTCTGGTGAGGCAAGCTAAGAGTCTTACGCGCCGTCTCGTGCCTGGATACCGAATTCTGTTGATGTTTACGTAGAGAATTGACCGACAGTAAATGCTTGTTTCACTTCACTCTGTTCTGGCGGCTGGGCTTTTAGGCTCAACTCCAGATGCTGTTGATGGGCACTACCTTGAGACAAAACTGGCCTTTACGTCTTGTTGTCTTCAAAGTTCAACGCCATCTGCTGGTCATTGCAGCTGTTCCTATTGTCGACTTCAATCAGCCCCTCATTCCCCTCTTCTTCTCGAAAAGCACCTCCGTCATCAAAACTCTTTAGCGCCAGACCAATTCTCTAGAGTCAAAATCTCCTCGTAGCGCAACCTCGCCATTGCCCAGTAAACGGCGCCCCTCTTAGAGATTTTTACCAATGGCCGCCTCGGCATTACTTGTTACGACAATGAGCGTAACAGAAAAAGCGGCACAGTCGAAATTAAGGTGAAAGCTTCTGCATTATGAACACGTAAATACGTTTATGACTCTTGGGTGAGTCAACCTCCCCCAGGAAATCCGCATTATGCCATTGGCTGCGTTAGTTACACTCGCACACCCCCTTGTTCATTGATGACTCTTTTTGCTGCCACGCATCCTAGCTGCCACGAAGCTTCAGACTTGCATGTGAATTGGGATCTCAGCTTGCTGCAGACGCAGAACAGAAACACTTCTCGATAAGGAATCTTCCGATTAAACTCTGCTGAAGCATGAATAGCGACACAAAATAATCGTGACCGTCTGAACCTTACAATGCACCATTTCAAGTGACACCACTCAAGCAATTGGCTTACATCCTTGTCCTTGAGGCCAGAACAAACTCAAGCCTGAGGAAAAACTCAGCTCCACCCAACTTTTTTTCTTCTCCTGATGGCGTGAAAAGCTTCGGCATGGCCCGTGCAACACCCGCGCGCCAAAGCGCTTATCCTATCTAATCTAATCTTATCGCCCGCCCCTCCAACCGTTTTCAGCCGTTGTCGTGCCAGCCAGCACGCCAAGGGAAACTGGAGTAAACACTGGACCTCCGACCAGGATTGTAACGTCAACGCTCCGTTTATGAATCCACCGTCCTAAACAAGTCTCGTCCACGATCCATTCTGTTCCTGCATCTTTGTTTTAAGCGAAAAGCATATCATCGTGTTTAGCAGCATCATGGAGCGAAAAGCGTCTCATAACCTGTTTGAGGTCTATCTACGGCTACGGCCCCCGCCTACGCGACATGGTGATGGCGATCGCATTCTTGATGTTGAGCCCGCTGAGGATGGTTCACATCCTAAGCATATTGTTCTGAATCCGCCTACAGATCGGCGTAGGGCGATTGAGAAGTTCGCGTTCACCCAGGTTTTTGAGGAAGATGCAACCCAGCTCGATGTCTTTCACTGCACAGAGATCGTCCCCTTCGTTGAAGGCGTACTTGCGCCTGAGGGCGGCGAGGGTACAGATGCTGTCGTCGCTACCTTGGGAGTGACAGGTTCCGGCAAGGTGAGTACCATGTCAACAGTGAAACACCAAGGCTAATAAACGAAGACACATACGATCCTCGGAAGCAAGACACAACGCGGCCTGACCCAACTCACGATGGATGTTCTCTTCCGCTCAATCGGCGAAAACATCCTCGACCCCAACGCCGCCTTCACAGCTCAAGACTCCCTTCAAGCCATCGACGGTGCTGAGTCCTCCCTAACAACCGCGTCCCACTTCTTCGACCCTCCCTTTCGCGACTCTGTTGCTTCACGAGCGCCTTCACGCGCCGGTACACCAATGCTTGTACGACAGACCCCAAAACCTTCCCATCTCAACATCCCCGCCTCTAAGCTGGTCGCCAACCTCCCAGGCGCGTTCCCGGCGGACTGCGCATCAAGTCCGAAAAGTGTACGGCTTGTTAGCGAGGCAGAGGAAACTCGACGTCTCAAAGAGCGATAGGATCGTTCTTCCGAGCGTAGTAGAAGACCTCTCGAAAGTCTGCCTGCGTCTCCAAGCGCACTGAACTGTCCCAAGACGCCCAAGCGGGGTCTTCGACATTTCATGTCTCTTACTACTTCAACTCGTGTAAAGAATGTTACTAAAGATGATGTTAAGCCCGATGGTGTCATGTCCCCACCACCTCGACGAATTACCGTACGCCCCTCGGCTCTGCCACAGCTCCCCGACGTGAGCAACATCGACATTTCCTGCGATCCCTCGGCCGAATATGTTGTCATCATCTCGATGTACGAAGTACACAACGACCGAATCTACGATCTCCTAACTCCCGCTGTCAAATCCGGCGCCACAAAAGAAGTGCGACGACGTCCTTTACTCTTCAAGTCAACAGAGCTATCGCCAGACCGAAAGGTTGTCGCTGGTCTTCGAAAGGTCATTTGCTCCAGCTACAATGAGGCATTGACCGTTCTTGAGACCGGTCTGCAAGAGCGCCGGGTCACCGGTACGGGAAGCAACAGCGTTTCAAGCCGAAGTCATGGATTCTTTGTCTTTGAAGTAAAGAAGCGAACCCGTAGCAGAAGGCCTGGCCCCTGGGAAGGGAGCAAATTTACCATTGTTGATCTGGCGGGCAGTGAGCGTGCGCGCGAAGCTAAGACGGCGGGTGCCACTCTTGCAGAGGCTGGTAAGATCAACGAGAGTTTGATGTACCTAGGTCAATGTCTGCAGACACAGAGTGAGGCTGCTAGCTCAAGCAAGGTAAGTCATCAGAGTAATGTTTGATGGACAGCGACTAACATGCAATAGCCCAATATTGTTCCTTTTAGACAATGCAAACTCACCGAGCTCCTATTCTCAAACTCATTCCCCTCATCTTCAACCTCTCACTCCCAAGCTCCACGCCGCAACCCCCAAAGAGGCGTCATGATCGTCACCGCCGACCCTCGCGGCGACTTCAACGCCACATCTCAGATCCTTCGATACAGCGCCCTTGCTCGTGAAGTCACAGTCCCTCGCGTCCCCTCAATCACAACAACCATCCTCGCCCAACCACCACAGATGGCTCAAAATCGCTCCGTCAGCCCAACACATCCTCACCCACGACCGTTCATGCCCGCAGGCGGAGGATCGTATAGAAACTTCTCTCCGCCAATGAGCTCAGATGAACGTGCGACGATGGAGATTGCAGCGCTTGAGATCGCACGTCTTAGTGAGGAAGCGGATCAATTGCGCGAGGAAGTCGATCGTCAAAGTGAAGCGCGCGTCGCAGCTGAAGCCCACCTTCTCACCATGGAGGACCGCATGCTTGATCTCGAAGCAGCCATTCGCGAAGAGTGCGCCATGGAGTTTGAGCAGCGTCTTGCACTAGAAATGGCCCGCTGGAAGAACTCCATGGCTATCGAGCAAGAACGTACCGAAGAGCACTGGGACCGCAAAGTCGAAGTTCTCGAGCGCGGTCTCGCCTCTGACGAAGATTGTGACAAAGAAAATGTTCTTATCGAAGATCTCGAAGAGGAAGTGGATCGCCTCCGTCGCGAAAACGGTATTCTCAAGCGTGAGCTCGCTTCCCGCAGCCCCACTAAGCGCAAGCCCCTCGAGGAGCGGGAGGACTTTGCGCCTTCTTCCAAGTCATCTCGCGGCGATAGCATGACCAATCTGGGACGCAAGCTGGAGCGCATGCGTGTCAGTGGTGAAAAGGCACGTCCCGTTCCCGCCAATGGTAATGGTAGTCCAAAGAAGATGCGGAAGTTGGGGACGAAGAAGTGGGAGCATGAGGAAGATGAGCTGTCTTAGTATGTCTAGCTGTTCACGTGCTTCTCAGGGTCATGGATGGGATAGGATTGATGGTCGGTTTGTGTTATAGAATTGGTTCGGATTGGATGGGTCGGACGGATAATGGATGGAGTATACCCTTTGCGTAATGTCGTGCAAGTTCATAGCATCGTAATGCAGTTTTTTGTTGTTTGTTCGCTGTACTCTCCAGTCCCTCCAATTTCCTTCAATTGCCTTCAATCGAGACTTTCTTCGGCTATCTAATCCTGAAAGGCGCCTCCCGATTTGCCTTCATCACCTTAAGTTGCGTATATATAATATCCGGTGACAAAGGGCTGTCAGTTGTGCCATACTTGAATGGCCTTTCCTGTATCCACGTCGAATACTGAGGCACCACACACTCCTTATATATTCTTATTACCCTATGCACTGTCCCGACAGATACCTTCGCTCCTCGTTACAACATGAGATGCACGCATTCTGTCACCTGGCTATCTTCTTCCTTGCCGCCTCTCCCAAACGTCGCAATAGCGCCGGCAAGTAGCTCTTCCCATGCAGTCGTTCTGCGGAATCCAATTTGCTTGATTGCTTTATTTGGCTTTGCTCCTTTGTCAAGTAACAGCTAAGTAACAGCTTAATAACTGACGCGCTTCTTGTGTCTGTGAGCGGCACAAGCGAAAGAAGGGGGATTCTGAGCAGCTCGGGGTTTCCCTGTAGTCTCCACCCAAGTTTCCCTAGTTTCAAACGTTCCTTATTCGAATCCCGTTTCGCAACCACGACAAGACCTCGCTGGTCTGCTTTTGCTCTAATATATTCCCCGACACAAAACACAGTCGTCAGGCAGAGGAATTCTTCTTTCGCATCGGAGGAGTAAATGTTAAACTGTATTCCGGCCAATTTCTCCCATGTGCCGCTTAGATCCCTGAACTTGTTTTCTATATACTTGTGTCGGTAAAGATTGGCACACTCGTCCCGTAGATGATCCATCAAACGAACAACATCGCACCTTGAGGATGGCAACGCATCTCCGGCATAGTCTAGACTTACTCTTAAGTGGAGCTGGAAGTCATGAATCGCGGTTCTCTTTTGTGTATCTGGCCCCATCCAGAGCTTTGTTAAGGATGCATATGCCGCTGACAACCTAATGCCAGAATCGTATGGCGTGGCAAGACAGCTGTCGAGCCTTTGCTGGGTATCAGGCCTCTTTAGAAACTCCGCAAATGTCCTGTGCAGATACACAGCACTACCTCCGTCTGGTTTGGCAGGATGCTCATATAGAGCTCTTTGAACTTCGAGTAGCCCTCTGCACCGACTGACGATACGACGTCGCATATCTTCCAGTCGGCCCATCACCTCCTCAAGTGGGACAGCACTCGGGTCTTCGTCGATGGCCCGGTCCAAGAACTTAACCTCGTCCGCGTACCACAAAACACGCAGTGAAGGTGGCTCGCCACATACGCTGACTAGCTTGAAGAGCTAGGCAGCATATTCGCGGTATAATGGATCAATACTCTCAACAATTCTCCCATATAGGTCATCCATTTCGGATGGAAGTAGATTGAGCCGGTTCTCGAGGTCTTCAACTCGGTCACCAGCCATCATCCCAGCCAAGAGCGACGCGACAACGATGGTGACCCATAAAAAGACACCACTCGCTTTGTCGGCGATCGACTGGCTCAAATCACCAGCGAATTGAGGATGCAGTTTTTGGAACCTTGTGAATTGAGAATTTGCCTCGAACTTTGACACAACGTATCTTGTGATGTCGTCGTAGGTGAGATCTTCCATTTTCAGCCTAGGATAGTCCCCAAAAGCATTCTCAAATTCTGTCCAAGGACGGCTCGAGATGCAAACCTTCATTGAGGATGCGATGCACACCTGTACCAGGGATATAAGAGCATTACAATCACCGTCAAACTCATCCAAGCCATCGATAAATAGTGCAAGCTTTGCTCGGGAGCTGATATGTTTCACTGCGTGGCGAAACATGTCCTCCAATTCATCTTGGCTCAAGCGTCTTGGGTCTTCGTTAAAAAGGCACAAAGACTCCCAACGCGACGAAGCAACAAGTGGAATGACCTCTGGGTGCGCGCAAAAAAGCTGAACAAGTAGGGTCCGAAGCAATCCTTCTTTGCTCGCCTGTATGTCTGATCCAATGGCCCAGAAATGAAACGTGGCAATCGTGACCTTATGGTCTCCCGCCCATTGTTGCAAGTATTCGTTGCATCTGTTCTCATTGCTCGATCCGTCAATAGGCTGAAGGAGGTACTTCATAAGCGTGGACTTTCCTGAGCCTGGCTTTCCGGTGATCCAGTAGAGGCTACCATCGGATGCAAGCCACTCTTTGAAGCCAATCGGTGAAGTCCCAGTCTTATTGTCATTGAAGATCCAGCGAAATGTTCCCTTGTGAGCTTCCTTTATCGTGATTTCTCTCTCTTGTATGGTATCATATCGGACTCTCGAGATGAAAATGTGTTCCAAATGTTGTCGCCTCTGTGATGATAGTTGGATGCTTGATGAATCTAGTGGCGCCTCGGCCTCAGAACTGTGGATACGAGCGATCAAAGCATCTATGAACTCGGACTTGAGCTTCTGGCGCTCATGTAAACCGCCGGTGAGATACTCAATGGCTAACGAACCGAAGCCTGCTTGGATTTCGGTTGCACTTGAAGCGTCTCCCATGGCTTTGATGTCTGCTCGCATGTCGCGCATCTCCAGTAACATCTGCATCTGGTTCTCCAGAGTCTCTCTTGCAGTAGCCCTCAAATTGACGGATAGGTAGAACGTCAGGTCTACCTTGACCTCTGTCAGTCTGCTTTCAAGGCCCTTCAATTTATCCTCCTTCAATATGATCAGCCATGTTTTGGTCACCGCGTCGCGCTTTCTTCCGTGGCTATTTTCCTCGATGCGCTTCAACGAGTCAAGCATTTCTTTTGCAATCGCTTCACTCTTCTTGGCGAGAGACGATATCGCTGTGTCAGTGCTTGATCCGGAGTGACAAATGATCTGAAGCTCATGCTGGGCATCGCGGAGATTGCTCGATGAGTTGTGTAGACTCTGAAGATTGTTGAGAAAGTCATGTTTCGATTGTCTGACTTGGTATAGCGTGGTGAGGAAGCGGGTGCCGTAATCGACAACCTGAAGTACACTGGCTGCGACGCCGAGTGCAGCAAGTTCAGCCATGGTGAAGGGGATATGCGATGGAGTTCAAAATGATACGATGGGAAAGGTCAAGATTATTACATTGATAAATTAATCCCCATCGCGACCAGTCTCTGACCAAGGCGTTTTCTCATCCTTCCTCCTTTTCTTGAGAGCCTTGTGGTGTCTGTGTTTTCAGCTACTGCGGAAGCAGGCTGTACAGACATGGCGGCGTCTATTGATTCGCCAGGCATCAGGTGGCTTGCTAGGGTGAATGTTCGGCTCAAACGGTCCACTGACAACTTAAGAAGCAAATAATATCATTTTGCGACTGGGAATGTGGCTCGCATTACGGCGATATTTTGTTGTTGTGTCAAAGATGGTTAAGCGGGTCGAAGTTCAATGAGGCAGGTTCTGTAAGTCTGGGAAGCAGCAGGAGCTGGCGGAGGCTATGATGCTTGAGGGAGCAAGAGCTAAGGAGGCTTTCGTCATACACGACAGACGATAAGACATCGCGAAAACGCCATGTTGAAGTCGCCTTGGCCCATTCACGACTTTCTTTAGCGACAACATGTTTTCGACATACCGACGTGGTCTGCAGTCACAAATACAGATCAAGTTGGCGTGCGGGACCCGGCGATCATGGGCGGGAAGCGGGTATACGGGTTTAGAGCGGCTATTAGCAGAGGACCCTGAATCTTTCGCTCACTTGACGACCTCCATGATGTAGCTGGTAAAGCGACAAACTAAAGGCCGAAGAACACCCAAACGAAATCGGCATAATGTGCAGAAGGTTGAGGCAATGCGAACTGCATCGCAGCGTGGCACACGTGATCGGAACTCAGAAACAGGGCAGCCAGGGAAATATAAACAACGGGCAGCGGAAGGATGCTGCTTACAGGGTAAATCCCGTTCTTGAATCATTGGCAAGCGCTTATAGGCCCAAGAATTACAATACGAAGACGATAGTAAGCTTGGTTTGCGACGACGTTTGGCTGGCGATACGCCTATGGCTGCCGAGAGTAGCACCGCCTCAATATGAAACGTAATAGCTGTTGCACGTTGTTCCCAGCATCACCAACCGTGTCCAGTTCATTGCAGACCCAACTGCATTACGCCGTTGCTCTGCTCGCCTATTCCCATGTCTGTTGGTAGCAGTTCTGTAACAGATCAACGGACCCTCGGAGCCGGTGTCAGCCCGTGAACCTCTGCCCGGCCGGGATCCCCGGATACTGATCCACCGCAAAACCACCAGGGTTCAATATCAGCGCTTAACCAAAGCCTACAGACTTCAGTTAGTAAAGCCTAAAGACAAGAACAAATTACGGCATTGAATACGGTTACATTATTACTCGTGTAACGGCCGTACGTAAAGTAAATTCCCAGTCATGCATTTGTATGTCAGAGGCGTTTGGGTCACCGCACAGTGTAAGTCCAATGCCCAGATGAGGGGCTACCATTGATGCCTGGCGAAACGTGGAGAAGAATTACTGTCCGCGACACAGTTTGAATATCGTCAGCGCTGCACTGTTGCCTTTTTCCAGCTGAGACTGGAGGTTGGTCGCATGACTTGATGATCCATCCCAATTCCGTTCCTCCATCTTTTTCCTCTTCTTCTCTCAACAACACACAAGCTTTTTTTCATATCATCGTTTTTCCTTCTCGATCGCGAGGCCTGCGAGAAACGAACAGAGTGTCGTCATCGTCCCCTGGAAACGCCAAGGTCGAACTGTGCACCGTGAGAGTGGGATATCTGTCGTCATTTTTATAGGGAAGAACCCGCCCTTGAGACAAAGGACACGCCCACATTCGAACCCGCCGCCGTCATTCCAGCGCTTGCGCACGGCAGATCAATTCTCACTCCTGTTTCTCTTCCCTTTTTCTCCCTTGTATCACCAACTGTCAAGGGATTAAAATCGCATCGTGTCCCTCTTTGTCCCCCCCTCCCCGGGCTTTATCTCTGCATCTCTTATCGCTTTCGCCTCAGAATCTTTTCTCGATATGACGTGGGAACTCAACCAGAGGCGGTTCATCCGCTCCATCAATTCGAAGTACATCTACGGTCGCATCGTAAGTCGAAGCTCACTCACTCACCCACGCCCTGTTTTTTCCAACTCTATGATCCGTCGCCACTTTAGCTTCCCCAGTATTTTCCCCAACTACTGTCCAGCTCTATCGTCATCGCTACAAGCTCTTTTTTCGCTTGTTCATGATATCACTTTGCGCACATCTCTACTTTTTTCTTTTCTCCTTTCATCACGTTTTTTTTTTAATCTCGGTGTCCTTTCTTCTTTGTGCTGTTAGGCCTTCCTTGTGCAACTCGACGCTGACGACATCATCACCAGCCTCTTCTGCATACTATCGTCTTCTTGATCGAAATGGCGTTCATCGCACGACTTACAGCTCGATTCAACTCGTACTATGACGAGCGACCACGTACGCTACCATGAACACCTCTGGCCCGATGCGATGTAACTGACACCTTCCAGTCATGACCATGATGGTCACCAACGCCATCCTCGGAGGCGTCGCTGACACAGTCGCCCAATCCATCACTGCCATTCGCGAACGAGCCATCCGTCAGCCAGGCGGTCTTAAGAAGAACGACGGTATTGCGATTGAGATCCACGAGCTCGACCGCAAGAACCCTTTCTACGATCGCGACCTGATCCCCGACTCGGTCGGTCTTCCTCCACCTTTCGACTTTGAACGTCTCACGCGCTTCATGGCATACGGTTTCTGCATGGCTCCCGTGCAGTTCAAGTGGTTCCGCTTCCTCGAGCGAGTCTTCCCCGTCACCAAGACCAGCGCTTTCGTCCCCGCCATGAAGCGCGTTGCTTTCGATCAGCTTATCTTTGCGCCATTCGGTTTGGCTGTGTTCTACACGACTATGACTATCGCTGAGGGTGGCGGCCGTCGCGCCGTATCGAACAAGCTTCGAGATATGTACATTCCAACTCTCAAGGCCAACTATGTTGTTTGGCCTGCTGTGCAGATTGTCAACTTCCGTTTGATGCCTGTTCAGTTTCAACTGGTACGTCATTCTTTTGCGCCCCAGAAACCAAGATCGCTAACATGTTTGCAGCCTTTTGTATCAACAATTGGTATTGCCTGGACAGCATACCTGTCCTTGACAAACTCAGCCTCTGATTAAACTCATAAATCATGCCTGGTGAACGTTTTCAACTGGCCTCGGGCTAATTGTTGATCGATTATGAACATGAAGTTGCGTCGACTGTTACTGCTTCAGCCGTCACATAGAAACGGCGTTTTGGGAATTTTTACACATACTGCACGATTTGGTATGCTCTGGGACCTACAATTGAGAGTTTGGGACACTAGCCCTTTTGCAGCAATTGCCTTGCAGGGTATTCTTTTTATGGGTTGGGATGGGATACGGACCATGTTTAGAATAACAGCATGAGTCTCGTTTGGAGTTTCGGTAGATTTTTAAATGACAAGACGACGAGATCTTTTTTGTCCTTAACATTTTGGGCCATACTCAATGTCGTGTGGTGAATCTGCATGTGGTGTTATGTCTTGTTAGAAAAGGGGTTGATTGCACGGATAAGATGAAAATGAATGGAGTGTCCGGGTAATAATCATAGTATGACATCGAGTAATTCTTTCGGATTGTAGGGCTGACGGGTCGGAATTGATCTCGGCCATTAAAGTGACAGCGTGTAGGTTAAATGGAGATTGCAAGGGAACCCAGCAAGGTGAGAAGAGTGGTATGGCCTGTGTTGATATAATTCACCGAGAAGATCCAGTGGTCTGAGAAATTGTGGCAATGCTTTTCAAGCTTTGATATCCATAGACATGATAGTAATGAGAACGTGTCATATCGAATTTCACTATCAGATCAGCTAATCGATGTTGTTTCAACATGGGCTTCTTTGAGTTTCCACACCCGCTAGCTTAGACCTCATATCATGGATGCATGCATCTTGGTGTCGCATTTCATTACATACAACTGTTCAACAAGGTAACTGTACGTAAAAGGCGTGGTTCTCGGCGGTGTAGTTACGGCCCGTGTCTGTCCGGGTCTGCCGCATCCGCATCGCCAGAAGCCGGAGGACGATGCCCGTAACCCGGCGATGTTGACGGCTGCATAAAGTGCATGGGCTGAGTGTTCAGGGTAGGCTGTTTGAGGGAAGATGAAGTGAGGGAGGCAGTGAGTGACTGATTTCACAAGTGGACCGACCGAGACGAGACCGATCATGTCATATTATGAATAGAGGAATAGGCAATAGTCCACTGACAAGTCGACATCTCACGCCAGATTCATGGCTAAAGTGTTTGCTCCAGGGGCATTCACGGGCCTCATCATCCCACCATCTGCGAGTGCAGCCGCGAAAGCCCCGCCAACGCCAGCAGCGGCAGCGTCATCGCGTTGAGAAGATTGACCCCCACCTTGAACTCAGCAGTGCTATTTACTACCTGACGCTCCCCTCCATAAACTCTCTTCTTCCCTTCTTCTCCTCGACATCACCCTTTGACCTACATCCCCATTCACTCGTACCTCGCATCGAAATCATGTCGCTGTCTAACAAGCTCTCCATCACTGACGTTGACGTCAAGGGCAAGAGAGTCCTCATTCGAGTAAGTTGGCGAGAAAAAAATGCCCCGCGATGGAATGAAGCTGTTGAGCTTGGTTGAGCTCCCCGCATCATATCATCAGATGTCACGAACGATTGATCGAAGGAATTGCACGAGATGTACCTCAATCAATTCCTCGATTAGACTTCAATTTAGCTATAGCCATCAAGTTCAACGGATCAAACGTCCTCGCCAAAAAGCCTCAACAATACCCCGCCATCCTCAAACTCTAGCTAACAAAACCCCTCTCAGGTCGACTTCAACGTCCCTCTCGACGCCGACAAGAACATCACCAACAACCAGCGAATTGTCGGTGCCCTCCCCACCATCAAGTACGCCCTCGAGAATGGCGCCAAGTCCGTCATCTTGATGTCCCATCTCGGCCGCCCCAACGGCTCCCCTAACGAGAAGTACTCCCTCAAGCCCGTTGTCCCCGAGCTCGAGAAGCTTCTCGGCAAGAAGGTCACCTTCGCTCCCGACTGTGTCGGTCCCGAGGTCGAGGAGATCGTCAACAAGGCTGAGGATGGCGCTGTCATCCTCCTCGAGAACCTCCGATTCCACATTGAGGAGGAGGGCTCTTCCAAGGATAAGGAGGGTAACAAGACCAAGGCCGACAAGGCTCAGGTTGAGGCTTTCCGCAAGGGTCTGACTGCCCTTGGTGATGTCTACATCAGTGAGTCTCCAATTGCACTAAAACTTCATGCTACGTGATGCTAACAAGAACAGACGACGCTTTCGGCACTGCTCACCGTGCTCACTCCTCCATGGTCGGTGTCGACCTGCCCCAGAAGGCCTCCGGTTTCCTCGTCAAGAAGGAGCTCGAGTACTTCGCCAAGGCTCTCGAGGAGCCCCAGCGTCCTTTCCTCGCCATCCTCGGTGGTGCCAAGGTCTCCGACAAGATCCAGCTCATCGACAACCTCCTTGACAAGGTCAACACCCTGATCATCTGCGGTGGTATGGCTTTCACCTTCAAGAAGACCCTCGAGGGTGTCTCCATCGGTAACTCCCTCTTCGACGAGGCTGGCTCCAAGACTGTTGGCAACCTCGTTGAGAAGGCCAAGGCCAAGGGCGTCAAGCTCGTCCTCCCCGTTGACTACATCACCGCCGACAAGTTCGACAAGGACGCCCAAACTGGCTACGCCACTGACAAGGACGGTATCCCCGACGGCTGGCAGGGTCTTGACTGTGGCGAGGAGTCCGTCAAGCTCTACAAGGAGGCCATCGCCGAGGCCAAGACCATCCTCTGGAACGGTCCCGCCGGTGTCTTTGAGTTCGAGAAGTTCGCCAGCGGCACCAAGGCCACCCTCGACGCCGTCGTCGACGCTGTCCAGAAGGACGGCAAGATCGTCATCATCGGAGGTGGTGACACCGCCACCGTCGCCAAGAAGTACGGCGTCGAGGACAAGCTCAGCCACGTCTCCACCGGTGGTGGTGCCAGCTTGGAGCTCCTTGAGGGCAAGGAGCTGCCCGGTGTTACCGCTCTGTCGAGTAAGTAAATAATATCCACACCTGTTGGAGTACGACGTCTTATGAGAACCTGTTGATGACGGGCTATGAAAATGGAAAAGGTCGGGCGGCAAGGGCTAGTCTGTAGCAAAGACTGAACAGATCAAATAATTAAATACCAAATACCAATAGAGGCGCGACAGCGCTATAAAAACCATTACCTACTATTCAAGCAGTTCTGATTATGGTACTTGTGAGAAGGAATTGATAGTGGAACCTGGAGCTTGCAAATGCCGGTGTTTGAGAACGCTGCAAACGTCCGAATTGCACAAGCTCGTGTTGCACCCTAAGGAGCAATAAATTAAATTATCCTGTAGTCAGACCAGCCATGTTTGATATGGAATGGGAAACCATTCGAACCCCCACGGCCTGCAAAGACCAGTATCGGTGTGAAGTCCCGATCTACAGGTTGAGGTTCTAACCAACAATAGCCTACATGTTTCACCATGAATTTGTCCCGATATTTCTGTCACCTAGGAAGCATTGGCAGCACATGCAATCGTTCAACATAAGCTAACACAGCCAAAGCCCATTCAAACGTTCAAAGATGCTTCGTGGCGCTTTCGCGCGCCTCTATTGGTATTTAATTATTTCATCTGATCTGTCTTTTCCACAGACTCGGTCTTCCCGTTCTATAATTCGGTTCGAATCGCGGTATCGTCACAATATAACTCTATCGGCGTTTAGCAGCCTCGACCTTCTTCAATTCCTCCCTATCCAGGTATTAGCTCTGTTTAAATAGTGTTCGTGGGTATTGTACGCACCGGAGCTGTTGCGAGAAGTCGTCGCTCGTGTCGTCGTCGTCCCAGCTCTCTTCCCAGAGGTGCTTTGTCTCGCCGCTGCCCTTTGCAGCCTCGGTCTGATCCTCTGGCCAGTCTAGAAAGAATTAGTACTCAATGAAGTCTTTAGGACAGCGGTGGTGGGAGAGGTACCGTCGACGGGAAAGTCCTCGAACTCGTCGTCCTCGCCGAGAGCGGCGGGCTTCTGCTCTGGCTTCTGCTCAGCGGGCTTGTCGTCTGTGGTCTTGGGATCTGTGGATGCCATGATGAATCGAGGCGGGTATGTGATATGGCGTTTCGACTAAATGGGAGGGAGGGCGATTGTGGTTGTTGATGCAGCTGGAGCTGGATGATCATGCAGTAGCTGGAGCCTTGTGGACGAGGCGGGAAGGTGGGGCTCAACGGAAGAATGATCGACCGTTGTTAGACATGCAACGGAGGATCACCACGAACATTCAATGGCAGAGATGAGGAGCCAGGAAAGATATCTAAATATAGAATTAAGAGAAATAATTGATGTCTTGTATTAGACGTAGTAATATCTCTATTGAGAAGTAATGCTCCAGGTCTCGATGATTTAATTGCATAGAGCTCTGACGCTATTTAATTACCGGCAATTGATTTAGTACTACTTTATACTTGAGCTGGAAATATGACAATGACAGCGTTAAAAGAAATGAATGGATTACATTAAGAAACAAAAGGAATAGAACAAGAAACTCTAGATCTGTAGTTCATGTTTGCAAAAGGAAACCCTCGCAGGTTATCGTATGTTTGCGACCGAGGGGAATCGAACCCCTCTCTAACGCTTGGAAGGCGTTAATGCTAACCACTACACCACGGTCGCTTGTTGGTTGTTGAAGTATGAGTTAGTGTCAAAAGTTATATTCACAACTCGTTTGACAACAGATCAAGATTCACTCTTGATAGAAGTAGCCAGACCTCGATCCCATGAGTTAGAAATGGGACTAATCTTCGCGTTTACTAGCTAGAGTGAGTTCTTAACTTCGAACTATCATTATCTATACAAATGAGGTCAAATCTGGTCCAACAAGCGGAAACACAATCGCCATCTTATGGAGGCGCCATTATCAACCACCGGCCCTCAAAACCCTTGAACTCCTCCTCGATAAGTCGCGATGTACTCTCCCATGGCACTTTGAACGCTCCCGAGTTAAACATGGGCGAGTAAATCACCGGCGCACCATCGGATTCCTGTTCCCGCTCCTCCTCCAACTGCATCCTCATCTCCTTCAACGCCGCCCTCGTCTGCGCCAAAATCTTTCCCACACCATCCTTCCCTGGCTTTCCTGTCCTTGGATTCGCTCTTCCATATCCATAACTAGTAAACAAACACACAATGTGTATCCTTGGAGCCCCTCTCGCTGTGTCTGAAGCTTGAGGTGGAATGATGTAGCATTTCCCCGCAAGACTTCGCGACGGCCATCTCGACCCGTCAGGTATGGTTATGTTGCAGAACTTTTTGTATTCTTTACAAGCTGCTGGGAATACAGTCGCTAGTTCGGCAGCGATTCCGGCGCCCCATTCGGCGATGCAGTTTGTCGCGTGGACGAGGTAGATGTCTGTGGGGAGGGATCGAATTGCGTTGAGGGAGGTTGTTTCTAGTACAAAGATTGGAGATTCCATCTTTTAGAGCTATTTGAAAGGTTATGGGGAATGGTAAAGATATTATGTGGGAGATATAGGGATGCAGAGAGGTGATACAGTTGTGTAGGAGAAAAAACTCTTTTTGTAGTTTTGGTGTTGAGTATTGTCTTCGGGCGTGACTCATCGGCAAGACATCCAATTCTGCCACTTCCGTTGATCAACGGAAGTTAAGAAAGAAATATGAAAAGCTAAATAAGAATTCAAATAGGTACTGGCCATATTTTGTTAGTTATTGTGAGGCATTAACGGCAGATGTCGTGTGATCTTGATTGAAGTTTTGGTTGGGTTGGGTCTGTCTCCATTTAGTTTGATGCCTAGCTACAACACCGAGAAAGAATATGAAGAGATATCGCAGATGAGTGATTCAGCTGCTATCTCATCTTTCGTCTCTTTCATCAGAAGACAAGAAGAGATGAGGATAACGCTGCTGAACGTGCAATTTATCGCTTAGCTTCAGTCACTCAACAGCAGTCGGAAGCGGTGAGCAGAAACACTAGATCTCGACGAAGAGGTCTACAGATGAGAGAGACAAAAACAGCTTCATTAGATACAAGCTTTGGATTAATTCAAGGCAAGAAAAAAGTTCACCCGCTGGCAACAAGTCGGAGTGACCTAAGGGTCTCTCTGGCATCAACCCGATTGTCGTAACCTAGAACAACTGCCTTTAACAGGAAAACCGGCAGGGAAGATCAGACGAAAGGCAAGAATGGTTTCTGAAACAGTAAATCGATCAGGTTTGTCCGCTTGCCTTGCAATTCGGCAGTTGTGAGTTGTCCGCATTTTTTGTGTTCCCCCATCGATCCGATCGCCATATGGACGAATACCGGCGTACAGGGGACAATAGATGCTACTAATGAAGATTCCAATTGAAAAAGAAAGAAGAGGAGGCTTGGGAAATGTATATTGTTGGGAAGATTCGAGTTCAGAGTCCAGAATTGCCTACGCCATGATGGAGATCCAGGCAGGATGAAAGACCAACACTAGTCTCTCATTTCTCATCAGGAGCACTGATACTCAATTCACTAGTACTTAGTAAGAGAACAGAAGAAAATATTATAACAAGTCTCTGAAACATAGACCTAGGCCTCGTATCTACATGGTAGCTTGACCGCAAATGTTGAGTTCAACGAAGAGCTTCTTGCCTAACTGAAACAGACACATCCCTATGGAAGCCACAGTATCCCCACGGGAGATCTGTGAGTCATTTGAGACATAAAATTAGCTCCTAACGGAAGTTGAGACCCAGTCCGACTTTGATTCCCCGTCATCTGGCTCCAGGCCCGTTGAGTCTCAACGTGGTGGCACTCAGGGAGTCAGGAACTCAACATGTCCATGATACCCACCGCTCTCAAAGCCTAGGTTTTATGACCCGATTTGTTTTTGAAACTAATCCCACGAGCTCTGGAGGACCTTTGGTGCTTGTTGGAGGATATGAAGGCCCACTGCACGGCGAGGACTTGGATCTACGTGATCCGAACAGCTGGTCGCCACAGTTCTCTTCTGTACACTGAACCAATAGGGGAGTAGTGCTACGTGAAAGCGATTAGCTATGGGAATAAGAGATCACAATTTAGGAATGGTTCCATGGACCAGAACGCATACTCAACCTTGCTAGACTCAACGAACTAGGGCGCTTGGCCATGCTTCGCCCCAGAGTGGGACGAGTCTGGAAATAAGGGGCGCCTGTACCCATTTTACGCTGAAGATAATTACTATTATATTAATGAAAGCTTGTTCAGTGTTGGCGAGGTCATTGGGAC
This sequence comes from Fusarium denticulatum, assembly GCA_013396175.1. Classification (NCBI taxonomy): domain Eukaryota; kingdom Fungi; phylum Ascomycota; class Sordariomycetes; order Hypocreales; family Nectriaceae; genus Fusarium; species Fusarium denticulatum. The sequence continues at coordinate 40,558 of JAAOAK010000125.1, read as the reverse complement.
GCTGCAAAGAGACTGGTGGAGAGACGTTGCTGATTGCCCGACGAATGATAGTGATTAGCGCGGGCTGAGAGGAAGGGTTGTTGCTGAAGCTACTCGGGAACTAACAAAGAGTTTCTCAAAGCTCATAGATGAGTCTTGATTATGGTAGAGATGAAGCTCGGTCTATATATGCTGCTGGGTAGTTGGAATGAGTCCGTGTACTCCTGTGAAGGATGACCGAGGCTGACATTTGACGGGACCCTCAGGATGTAAGAAGACTTCTGACATTAAATTGAGATACTAAAAATACGTAGTCTAAGATCATCTAATCTATACTAAATTATACTAAACTTACCTAAGGTTACCTGAGGGTTTTTGTCACCTATAATAGAGGTCCTAAGTTTTATTGCATCCCTCTGGGGACCTCCAAGTCATACCTAGATCCAATACGTAGAATAACTCACTAGGCAACAATAAACTCCTATCGGAAGAGTGCTGTCACTTATCCTTGGATTCCAGGCTGCTAGATATCGCCACTGCTCAGGTTTCGCCCCCAGCCCCGTGACATATAAACTCAACCCGATATTAACTTCAGCACAAGCTTCCGACACGTCACACAGCCCCCCAATAGACCCAGTGGTAGTTTTATATATTAATTCCGCTCTGTATTCCATTGTCGTAGGGCAATGACGGAATGGCAATGGCCGGTGTCCAGAGCTCTACGAAGGTAGGTCACAACAACAAGCGTTGTTGGTTCGAATCCCGACATGCTGTGACCTTGTGACCTGAAAAATTAGACATGCAGTAGATAGCTGTGATATGAGTAGATGTAATGTGTAGAACTCGGTTTACATGTGACATACTACCATATATTGCCATATATCTTCTGCCATCTTTATAATTTTGCTTATTGTAAACACTTTTCATCTTCACCCTCCTTTTTTTTCATGCACATCTTCACGATTTCACCTGTACACTGATTTGATTAATGTACCTAGTTTGTCAATCTTTCAACAAGTAACTATATACATTTCTCTCTTTAATTCTTAAAGCTGCTAGAAACCTTTATTTTATATCTGTAGATTTCCCACATTTGCAATCAACGCTAACTGCCCTAGCGCGAAGAGAGCAGCTTTGTAGGGAAGTTCCTTAAGTCTTGTTCTTTAGTGAGTTGCTATGATAGTATCAGATATGACAGAGAACGACCAAGAGCAGCTTGCCTGTTCCATTAGCACATGAACTACCAGGCAGTGGCTACCTCGTGCACTTGTGTGATGCATTAAATGCGTGCGAGCACTGCCTTGTCTTAGCAGCCTTGGACTGCTTTCCTGCTGGTTGCTGGATCGAAGAGCACGGGTGAATATGATATAAAGACAGGCCATACTGTGTAATACGGCGGATATTGTCAAGAAGACTCTACAAAGCTTTGTCAGTGTTTGAAGAGGAAGTCGAAGTGATAAAAGCCAGCCATCGTCGTCAATTGACTGAAGAGAGGGCACACGCCTGCACATTTCTTTTGACTACGAAGTAGAAAGCTCTCTTGATCTTGACGTCTTAAAAAAAAAATGTCTAATAACCCACGGGCTTTCCGAAGTCCTTCCCTTGAGCAGTACCCATCTCAGCTCTCGTAGCCTGTTGGAGCATCGCGTAATCCGTCCCAACATGAACCATATCAAACCCGGCCTCGATATATCCTTTCGCCTGCTCTCCAGATGACGAATAGATACCACATTTCTTCCCAGCCTTACGAGAAACTTCCAGAATGCGGTTGATGGCGGCTTTGAGTTCTGGCTTCAAAACACCGTTGAGGATCGGATAACCAATGCTATTACCTACACGACGTAAGCTCCAATACAATCCCAGTCTCACTGCTGAGTAACCCACCGAGATCAAAAGGACCAATGAATAATACATCGATACCTTCAACAGCTGCAATGTCTTCGAGATTGTCCAAAGCAGACTTTGTCTCGATTTGGACGAGGGTAAGTAGACTGTCGTTGGCCTGTTGGAGATACTCATCTGATGTAGGGACGGGCTTGAAGCTATCCATGGAGAACGGGCTTCCGAAGCCACGGTTGCCCATGGGAGGAAATTTGGCCGCCTTTACGATATCGCGAGCCTCTTGTGCTGTTTGCAAGAGAGGAACGAGGATCTGGCGAGTGTTAGCAAGCCGCCCAGTCAGACTGGACATACTTGGTGATCTCTCACCCCATGCGCAACTGCGTCCAGCGCCCCTAGCAGATCGTTAGTGACCCTTAAATAAAGCTGGTTGGTAGCGCCTACGCTTAATGAGCCATGGCTCTGTGCTCGGGATCCGCACAATCGGCGATGCGCCAGCTGCTGCAACGGCTGGGACGCACTGGCGCATATCTCGGTCTATTTACAGTCAGTGCCAGTCGTCGGGTGCATCTCTGTACACAAACCATCAAGATCACCGTGTTCACAGTCGATCAAAACCCAGTCGCAGCCGGGCGTCTGCGCGAGCATGCGTGAGATGTTGGTTCTAGGCATCATCTGCCAATACCCGAGGCTCGACCCTGCGCCCTTGTCAAGCGCCGCCTTGAAGAAATTGCCTGAAGCCATCATTGCCATCGTGAGGTGAGGTAAATGAGAAGAAGATTCGTATCTACAAAACTTGCTGTCAAAGATGAGCTCGATGTTCTGAAGATCCGTGCAGTGTTTTGGCTTCAAGAGGTTTTGGTGTGCAGATGAGGAGGGGTCGCTTCGATCTAAATAATGCCAATCCACTCACAGTCCCAGCACTAGATCAGTTGTTAGGCTTTGTATTTTGACGGGTTCAAGTTGTTGACTCGACGGTAGACAATAAGGTAGTTTACGCAAACCGAGGTTCGGGTCGGAATGGCGATGGATCGGCTTCCCTTCCCGATACACATTGAGATAGACTAGACAGCCTCTCTTTTATAGACAGTTTGTATACGATCAAACTCTTCTTTTGTACTAATTAAGGACATCAGAAAGCTATCAAGTCATTCGAGAAAGCACAGCGATATGTCCACTGTTGGTTGCTGACGCCGGAGCAAAAGCATTCAGTCCCAGGTCAGTGTATCGGATCAGAAAGCCCTAATAGTGCGATCAACGTGTACTCAATTGACTGATGATTAAAGAGCATCAGAGCCAGTGCTTGAAGTCTGCTCAGCTGTGAAACAATATCGTATACGATGTCTCTGCGCCAACTTTGCATTTTGTAAGTGATGATCTCTCGGGGAGCTGAGCTTGGGTTCACAGTAACGTAAACAATAAGAGACTGCACAGCTAGATGACCAAAACTTTAGACAAACCATGGTAAAAACGCCAGGAAACGGTGGAATTCGTCTATTTATTGGAGCGAGTATCTACGAGGAGGATAGGATCATCCTTGGGCCTTATGGATTTCACAGTCGTTCTCTGATTGCCGGCCACAAGAGGCGAATACAAACGGTGGATGGCCAATTCAAGTATTGATAGTAAAGGCCCGTCATTCGAGCCGGCGTAGACCTTTGCTCAGAGTATAAATCATCAAATCAAGCCGTAGATTTTATGTCCACCATGCCCAAAAGCTATAAATCTTTCCCAACATTCTCCTGTAAGGTCCCAATATCTCCATGTCCAAGCGCCTTCGACTTTCCATCATATCATGACATGTCAGGCCTGGCTTTCTCCGCCCATGGCGTTTGGTACCTCTTCTCTATGAAAGCTTTCTTTCTTGATCTTCACCCAGTCAATCACATCAGTTGAAATATCGATGATACGGGGCTCATAGTCTGAGCCCATGAAGGTCTCTAGTGATCGACATCTGAGGGCCTTGTGATCGTCAACAATCTCCTTATAATTCCAGGGCTGTTGAAGACTAAAGTTGCATCGAAGAAGTGTCGTTTCCTCTTCAACAGGGCGAAGGCCCTCGATAGGCCTTCTGGTATCGAATGGGTAGTTGAAATGCTCCGGTGGTAAGAGAAGACCTTGCGCAACGCAGTCGGTATTGGCTGTGAGCCACGCGATACGAGGCTTCATGATTGTAGAGAAGAATTCGGTTGAGTGATTTGGATCCGGATCCCCATCAAAGGTAAGGGAGTATGATTTTGATGGAAGGCCTTCTTTTAAGGCTTGCGAAGTGTGCATAAAGATATTGCTGATGACTGTAGCAGGCTCGGAGGAATAACTTTGGTGTATGCTAGGAAGAGATGTCCCAGCCCGAAGGTCGCCTTGATCTTCTACCGAGATGACTTGAGCAGTCAGAAAGTCGCTTATAGGGACAATATTTCGCCATAGACTAACCCGGTGCTCTATATACAGCCTCGAATTCTCTTGAAAGTAAGGAATCAGGCCGAATATATGGCACTCAGGGTTTCCAATAGCGTACCTATCCTCGTTCAAAATGATTTTCGATACTGAGAGCCTCTGTTGCTGAGAGAGATGACCTAGTAATTGGACTGCGACTGAGGCAGCAGAAAACCTATACTTCCGTTTGTAGCGATATTCTGGGCCTGCATAGCCGTCCATCTTCCAGGACATTTGATACCAGTTCTCCAAACTCTCCCAGAGAAAGCTTAATTGAAGTTTTTCCCACTTGTCTGTAACTTCAGCAACAGAAGGTATCGCCCAAGGATCGAAGCCAAGGTCGAAGAATTCTGCGACAGAATGAGAATCAGTCCAGCCAGGCAATATCTCTTCGATGGCGTGTGAAAATTCCTCAGGGTGCTTCTCTGCTACCCGTCGTAGAAGGTAATCAGCCGCGCGCGAGAAGAAAATGGTTTTGTCTGTGTGACAGACGCGCATGGTCGTGGGTGACATATGCATCGATCTGATACATCCGCCCTCCCTCGAACCTCGGATGGCATCGAATGCGTACTGGTCCCATGGAACGTCCGGGGCCCGGTCAGAGAGGGCCACCCGCCTGGCTATGTGCTTCTTGATGACTGCAAGGTACTGAGAATACTTCGGATCAGAGTCCTCGTACATCTCGGATGTTACAAGTCGTTTCAGTCGAATCAGCATAGCGTCTTGAAATGTAACGTGATGACGTGTAATGTAATCAACTGAGGCGGCTTGTTTCCTCCAGTCCTGCCTATAAAGAGTCGAAAATGTGATAGTGTTAAGGCTGAATGGATACTGTCTAGTTTCGCAAGCGATCGCACGGCAGGCATAACGTAGTGATAGTTCAATCGGTTGATTGTTGGCCTGTACAAGTTTACCGGAATCTCCATGGTAAGCGAAGCCGCCGTCGACCGTAAAATACTCGAGGTAGATCTGCTCGCGCAGCTCAAAAGGCAGTCCCAAAAGACAGTCCCAAAAGACTGGCCTTTGGGGCGATGAGGCATTCCTGGGTAGACATGGTTCTGGATAGTACTGAGGCTAACATGAAGATGCCACGGATGATGCAATTGAGATGCGGATGAAATGAGGAATCTCGATGCGGGGCAAAGTGAGAGACTCTTTATAACCCGAATGTATAGGTAGGATGACTTACAGCGATGTCGGGACTCCTAGGTGGTGCACAATCACAAAACTTTAAATGGCAATCGCACGCCATGAGGTCAAAGGAACAAATGAAGAACAGTCACACGAATCAGGGACCACTTATGATGCTAATCTACTCAATTGGGTAATATTCAACTATGGGACGACTGCGGCCTATAAGGTTAAGCTTTAGGCTGCGAACACAGGTGATGAATGACAACCCGATATCTTTTTCCCCGATATAAGCTTTTACCCAGACGCTTTCACGATATACAACTGAGGTCGGTCGTCCTTTGGTCGGGGGCGGGGCTCGGTGGGTGTGCTCTTGGAGTATGGCTTGTCATTGTCGGGGAACTTTTCCTTCTTGACCATCTCGATCTTCTCTGTCCGATTCGGCGACCTCGTCGCCAAGCCTGAGGGTTGGTGTCTGTGATATCTGGTTCGGCTCGCGAATCTTCTTCGCAATGTCAGCAAGCTCGTAAGCACCCTTCGTGGTCGCAGACTTGCCCTCAGTGAACATCTCCCACAGCTCTTGGTTGTGTTTGCTCATCTGACGGTAGTAACGGTTCCAAACTCCTCTGAAAGACTTTGGGATCAACTTCCTACCATTGAGGTACGACTCTGATGTGAGTGCTGACGCGTCGTCGGAGAACAGTTTCGATGACCCGGTGATCGCTCACAAATCCAGGAACCTGCAAAGCCTTGCAAGAGAGTACCGATGGAACGAGCTTTCGGCTCGCAAACGTCAGATCGATTGTGGAGTATTGTTGAGCAGTGTCCTGAGAGCGTGAGAAAGTGATTTTCCCCAGGTGTCGTTTGTAATGCGAAGCCAAGTCCTTTAACACCAGCGGCAAACATCTTGGACTCCGGCGTAATGTTCTGAGTAACGACGCCATTCACCTTCATGCTCCAAGACCCGTGGTGATAGTTGAAGTCGCCAAGTAAGACCATGTCGCATTTCTTGTAAGATGACAGATACTGAAGCAGTGCCGGGACGTCCAATCAATTGTTGTGGTTGTAGACGTTGTGAATGGCAAGGAGCCCCGACGGGGTCTTCAGCTCAAGAGTGGCAAAGATGTCCTCATTATCACCGGGATACGACCGGACTCTCCACTGATCAGTTCGAAGGGAAGAATGAACGTAGAAGCCCACGCCGCGGATTCGTTCCTGAGAATGACGCTGCTGATCGTTCTCACAGGAGAAGCCCTTCTGAACGCCCGAAAGGCCACGGAGAGGACCCGAAAGCTCATCCAAGGCGGTGAATAAGATACCCTGGATCTGGGGAACAGCATCCTGGGCCTTTGGGAATGAGCTCCAGAGAATCTTCGACACTTTTCCTGGCGACGGAAAGGGTTTCCTGAGCCTTGGCGAAAGTATTATGATTGACAACGAGGGCATCGCGGGCGGAAGAGAGGGATTGGACGATATCGAAGAGGGCTTCTTCAATCTCGGTTGGGGCATCTATGAGGTCTTAAATGGCATCGGAGACCCTGTCGAGGAAAGAGGAGGCTGCACAGATGGCATGGCGTGCAAGTTCAATGCTGCTGATTTGAGAGGCTTCTCTGGTGCATCACTCATCTCATCTTCGGTAATGAGTCCTAAATGTTCTGAGTTTTGATCCGTCTCCTGTGATTTTGATCCAGCTACAGGACTATCAACGCCGGCTGGTCAATTACCGCCTGAATCGAGTATTAGTATGCAAATGTGGACTGTTTCCTCAAATTGATTGATAAAATCTTTGAGCAACGTTGACGTGGTTTGTCGTCTTCTGGCCTCTGATACTGAGGCAGAAGATCTAAGACTATTTGCGCACAAAGGACAAAGACGAGAGATCATAGTCCTAGTACTGGCCTTTGAATCTTTGCGTCACTGTAAACCTTTGCTTTTGGTTCTTTGTACCAGTGTTGCTCTTTTCCGTATGCCTCTTTGATGCTGAACGTTTTTCAAAAGCACTGATTCCGTCAGTTGAGATTTAGATCATTGTTCTGTATCCTTTCCCACTTCTCGTTTGTTCCGTCCTAGCTCCTGTGAACGAACAGTGCTCGTATTGCCAGCCAATACTTGCATCGTCTCTTGCGCATGTTCAGCCGTGCTAGTAACAGACTGTTCTGACAAAGAACATATTCCTGCGTTTTTCTTGATATAAAGGATGGTTCAAATCCAAACAATTGTTGCAGCTTAACAAGCTTCTCTGACATTCAGACTGAAGTTAACAACTCCAGACCCTGTTTGAATTGATATCAACAGCACTCTTGACAACATCTATCACAATGCCTTCTCACAGCCGAAACTCCAGTGGCAGCAGCCACATTTCTCTTCTCCATCTCCCTTCCCCTATTGAGCTAGCTGAGGACCATACCTTCTCCAAATCTCTCTACCCCCTCGATCACACAGACTACGAGCCATGCCGCAAAAGGATCATCAACACCAGCTTCGGTGCTCGTCAGATCATCCGTTTCATCAACCATCTTGAGACCCATGATCACGCCCAGCACGATGCCGCGGTGAAGAGACTTGTCGAGATTGGTGTCGATGTGGATGAACTGGTTCGTCTCTCGAAGCGTCGTGCTGAAGTTCCATGGGAGGAGAGTTGGCCGTGTAACTGGGAGAAGAAGCAGGGCCTGGTGTTGGGATATATGAAGAGGAATTTACCTCGTTGGATTGCGATTATGAAGAAGAAAGAGGCTCGGGAGGCTGCTGAGGCTATGGGTGAAGCTTCTGAAGACGATGATTCAGATGATTATACCACTGCTGATGAGATGGATGAGACTTTAGTTACCCTCGGGAAAGAAGTTCATCCAAAGGAAGAGGTGCAGGGTGGTGTTGATGTCGAAGAAACGCAAGGTTCACCAGCTAATGATGATGACATCTATAGTGAGTCGCGTATTCTCAAAGGTTATATGACTCTCAGGGAGTTGATTGCGTCCTATCGCAAGGCCCATGCGGAGCAGCAACGAGCTGAACGGACGGAAAACCAGAAGGAGGAGGCTGGCGTCTGACAGGAGAGAAATGAGAAGTTTGTTATTTGCACTTATTTAGTGTCTACGGTAAGTCTTTAGAATTCAGCTGTTAGGTTTTGGGGACTTGAAATCAAATTAGAATATTTTCTTCTTTAGATTGTAATCAAAGACTCCGCTGAGAAGTGCTTACAGCCGGCCTTTAACTCAATAATACCGTCTGGCATAAGATTTAAATGTGAATTTGCCACCCTATGAATGCCATGAGGACGTAAGGATATGCTGCAACAGTAGCAGGTATTCCAGTTATGCAAAGAAAGCGAAGGATTAACTTCACTTGGAACTTTTGGAACGATCAGACATTCTGGGTGGCATTAGAGCCTACTATTTTTACTAAAGCGCTCTTTTGATAGACGTGATGAATTGATCTGCATGCCGTCCGTTCCGGCGTCAGACTTGTTGAATTGCCTACCCAAAGTGAACGCGTTGCTATCACATGATTGACCTAATCGCTTCTGTATATAAGCTAAGTGAATAGTGCTTACTTCTCGAATATTTTGATCTCCATTCATCCTCAAAACTGGAATCAAAAGTTTCAAAGAATAGCGCACAGCCTCTGCTCTCAACTGGCCTTACTACTCTGCGCTCTATTGACAGAATGACTAGTGATATCTCCGCTCGAATGACACCGCGGCCCGGAGAGCTTCCAGACGCAAAGCGGGATGCTCTCAGAGCCTTCGAATTTTTGAAAAAGGGCGGCGTCATAATCGCCCCAACGGATGTCGGATATGGCATGATGGCCGCAAGCACAGATGCAATCGAGAGGATCTTTATCGCCAAGAAGCGAAAGGCAGGACATTCCATGGGTGTCATCGGAACATACGACCTTCTCAAGCGACTATACGATCTTCCAGATGATAAATACACCATCGTTCGAACGTTCACAGAAGAATTAGGGTTGACGGTTGCTTTCGTTGGAAAGATAAAAGAACCAGCGACAGAGCTCATCCCGAATGTTGACCGGGTTGTCAAGAACGGTACTTTGGGTTTCGCCATCGGCGAAGGGCCTTTCTCACGGGAACTTGCGCGGCTAAACAATGAGAATGGTTTGGTTATGGTAGGCAGCAGTGCCAACCTGACGGATCAGGGGCAGAAGTTTCGAGTTGAAGACATTGAGTCTGAGATTATTGAAGCAGCTGATTTGGTTGTTAACTACGGTCGGCAGAAGTGGCATCTGTATGGGAGGGCTGGGACTATCTTGGACTTGAATAATGAACGTGTCTTGAGGATTGGGGCAAACTATGAGAATATCAGGGAGAAGTTGATTGATTTGTTCGGATGGAGTGCTCCAGAAGATCCGGACTACGATATGGCCGGGAAGAAGACAATTGGCTTCTCAATCAAGGGGAATTCAGACAGTTGAAACTTGAGCACAGAATAGTCAAGGAAAATGCGAGGTGGTTACGAGCTCATAAGATTCCCATAGACAACTGCAAATAGATGGTATATATCCAGACTCCGTACTCCTATCCCCGTTCATATTCGATGCTGTACCGTGTTATCAGCTGGCAACTCATGCGTGAAATGCGTGGGCGACCCTCCCATTTCCCATGGCCCATGCCTCGCAGCGTTATCATTCGGTGCTTCGACCGGTGCATATCCATATTTCGGTGCTTCTTCTGCCGTGATTGTCGACGGCACAGCCTTATTGCCCCGCCGTCTTCTCCAAAGCATGAACCCAGCGCCAGCAATGAGAAATGCTCCAGCGACAGCACCTACTGCTACTCCGGCAGTTGCTCCCGTGGATAGCCCAGACGACGGCTCGTTTGTAGACGAAGCAGTGGCCGCAGTCGTCTCACTTGCTTCGCTTGTCTTTGTCTTGGTGTTCGGTCTGCTCGTTCGCGTACCCGTTGGTGCTGAAGTTGTTGCAGACGAAGGATCGGTGATGTTGAACGTATGGCTTGCAAAAAGAGCCCCTGTGTCTCCAGTCTTGAAAAGCCAGAGACTGAAAGAGTTTCCGTCGGCGGGGTCGATGCCTTGATATGATGCGATCCATATATACTCCTTCGATTTGCTGTTTGCTACAACAGAGTCAACCAACAGTTCATCGCTGAATTTTGATAAACTTACATTGTAGGTTGTATCTTTTCCCAGTGTCGGTTTGCCACATGGTAAGATCAGTGAACTCAGCATCCGTCTCCCAAGTGATCTTGATCTCCTCTCCCAGTTTATAGTGAGGATTATTTATGCTGGAGTCGCTTGGTGGTGGATTCGTGAATGCAGCGGTTACTATCTGATGAAGAGATAGAAATGCCAATATGGCAAGTAATCGACGAGTCGCCATCTTTCACGTTATAGTGACGGAACTTCATGTGCGAAAGATGAAAGGGAGCCAAGGAAAAAAGACACGCGACACTAGGGATTATTACATCTTATAGCTTACTCGTTGATCCTTTCACTGGTGGGTGCAATGGATGCATTACAGGGATCGACATCCTGCACATGTCCTTAATTAAGAAGCGGGAATGAACCTCGCCATTCATCTAGTCTCCGCTAGTAAGTGGCTTGGTGTGTCAGACAGATATTGGCCCCCGTTGTCAACCGGCACAGGCTGTGTAGCGAGACTTATTGCTGAGTAAGCCATCCTTAATTGAAGTTTGTATAAATTTGCGACATGAGGGAATCTTGAGGATACGCTTCTTTCGGTGGTTGCAGTGACAAACTCTCAAAGTATCCTTCACGCAGTCTCCAAAGTCGAGATCTTCATCGGTAGACAAAGGTCATCAAACATGGACCATCCCTGCTAAGACGGTAGTGAGATGATCACTAAATGGCCCAGAGCAATCAGAGGCCCGCTTCCCTCGGTGCCTCAGCCCCCCCGGTTTCAAGACGCTAGGATCTACAACCCTATCACAGATGTTTCATCTCACTCGGCTCACATTACCAGGCTCTAGAAGTCTAGATGAAGACTTCAGTGTTTGTCCTGCTGTAAACTCTTGACCTTCTGTGGACGGAGGCATTCTGGCATTTGAAAGCACTAGCAAAGCTCGGACAAGTGTCGACTCTCTCACTTCCCTTTCGTGACATCTCGCACTCTTGTCTCACTTGTTATCACTCATGCATGAGAAGTTGGGGGATCTGGCTTAGCGCTCGTGTGATTGATTCTCGTCGTCCCTGTTGCGATCTTTCTCGGTCCCGAGACTTGGGTACACCGGTATTTGATCAAGGGCGCTGCAGTCTTTTGTTGAATATAACAAGTTTCATGGCAACCTTGTTTTTCGTTTCACTTATAAAAATGACGAAATGCTTCACGGTCTTTTTCAAAAGGGTTTGTTTGCCCGGAGATGAGTGAAAGTACATGATTTTTTGGTTGATAAGAGCCGCTGGCTGCTGAAACGATCGACTTCAGCTAGCCGTATCTGGTTAGATTCACTTGCATCGCCAGTCGTAAGTTATTTCCGGAACAATTCAGCCTCTCTCGGACTCTCATTATCGCTGCGCATCCTTGACTGGTAGCGTCCTTTACCAAGCCACTACTATCTCTTTATCTTTATCCTCAATCTGTGTTTCTTGTAAGTGACAGACTTTGCATCTATAACCCCAAGCTTGAATGTTTTCCCCTATCGAGACTAGGCCAGTCTTAGTTGAATACCCTAAGCACCAAGCAGTTCTCGATGGTATGTTGACTCGGTTTTGTTTGCAATATTTTTGATTCTAGAGGTTGCTGAAAGTCTGTTGAGAAATTCGAAATTAGAGTCATGATATAGTTCTGAATACTGCGGAGCTGTGTGACACGAGACGTTGAAGCAGGAAACTCGAGTCTAGCTGCAGGTACCAGAAGATTTTCTTCCCATGTTCCTCTGTAGAGCCATCAGCATGCTATAAGAAACGGCATAGCAAGCCATCAAGTATTTCAATGGGAATATGGCGAAGAAGGCCATGGCCCAAATCCCCTGAACGTCTCTGTCTGACAGCTGTGCTCCCTTCTTCTTTATCTCTGGGAAACCAATTGAGCAGAAAAGGTGCAGTGTCGGAGAAGGTCGCGGTTATCTGGAAATTCATGGCTCGTTTTACGTCTTCAGCAGCCTAGGGACCGCCGATGGCAGCAGCATTAACAACTGGAGCTGTTAAATAACATTTGATTCGGCCAAATATGAATATATAACTGTTCTTTTCAACGATTTACCGTCGAGAAGGGTTGACCTGACAATTATGAAGGTAGGTGACTCGTTGGCTCTCAAGACCAGGGAACTCAACCAACCGCAAGCTGAATGACGCAACCCGATCTCAGCGGAGGCATCGGAGTTCCTGCATAGAGTGTTGGATCCCTAGAGCTTTTGTATCATTGGTAATTACTTCGGTAATCTATAGGATAAGCACGGGAGACTCGTCCGTTCCGAGTATCCGAAAAAGCCGGGACCATAAAGTTGACGGACCCTCTTGTTCTCCGATATCCGTCAACGAGGTACGTTACGTGGCGATTGACTCTGGACGGAGATAAGATACGAGGCGGTGGACAAAGAACAAAACCTCACGAGGCGGCCTGCAATAGAGCAGAGTCAAACAAAAGCAAATAGAATGGTGATATGAAGTACAGTGCAACTCTTTGATCAAGCTGGATAAATGCACAAGATCATTATCCAAAGCTGGAGTTGTATCAACAACAATGATGTCAGTCCCAAGCCCCGATTGGCCCCGAGCTCATGCGTAAGCCCGCCTAAACTCCGCGGATTTGGTGGGGGGCAGGTAGCTTAGCAGGCTTAGCTTACCTGCATAAGCACAAGCTACCTATGATGAGGTGGAACTGAATTTTTGATCTCAGCATTACGAGTGGTTTTTTCTCTCACTCAACTTCAAAAGCCTCCCAATCCCTATCCTCAAGCTTCATTCTTACAGACTATCTTCAATCTGCATGTTATCATCCCAAGATCTGAAGCGGATGGTCCCGTCTCGTCTGTCAGCATCAGGGTAAACGCCACAAAGAGGGGCTCAAGATCCCTCATTCAGCCTAAGACGTCAGCATTCGAGGCTCAGCATCAATTCGCGCGTATATCACCAGAATACCGTCCCATATCAATCTCACCTAGTCAATTAAACTCTACAGAGTCAACACAATGAGTCGCTTAGCGGGTTGGTTCCGGTCTGGAACCGCGACACCTGCCACCGAGGCCAACAGCGATGCTGGCTCAATCACCACCAAGGACACCATGGCCCGAGAGATGGAGGATATTGACGACGCCATGGCATCATGCGGCCTCATCATGAACGACGATATTGACGGAGCTTGGGAGAAGCTGCAGACGGGAGACTCGTCCTTTCACCAGCTAGGACTAGCAGTCACCATCTTCATGCGCTCCGTGCTGGGCTTTGAAAAAGCTGTCATGACCGAGACCACCACCAAGCTCGACGAGTGTGAAGCAAAAGCTTGGGCTGACTACAAAAAGGCTCAGAAGCATGGCAAAGCTCGTGCGGGGAGTAAATTGTATCCCCCTGGTACAGAATTCGAGCTCGTTCGTGCGGAGACGCAGCTCATGGGCGCCGTGGTAGGTGTTTTGCATGAGAGTCTCATTGATGCTATGAAGAGTTTTCTTAAGCTTCGCAAGGCGTTCATGACGCTTGATGCGATTATTGAGGCTGAGGCGAAGACACTCAAGGATATGCCTCAGTCAACTTCAGAGGCATCGCTGTCTGCTAAGCCTGTTACCGAGCTGAATAAGAGTATGGAGAAGCTTGATGTTGAATCAGCTTCTGGCACACAGACTCCTGCGAACGGAAACTCTTCAAGCTCATCGACCACCGAGGATGAGAAGATTGATGAAGGTGCACCGCTCCGTGAGGCTCGATCGAAGCCTACCGAGTCTGACTCTGTTCTTCTTGAAAACCCCCTCGACATCTTTGTTCACTCCGGGGCCAACATGTGTTTTGGTATGATTCTTCTCATGTTGACCCTGGTTCCTCCCGCTTTCACCCGTCTTCTTTCCGTTGTTGGCTTCCGTGGTGATCGTGAGCGTGGCGTTCGTATGCTCTGGCGCTCCACCGCTTACGCCAACGTCAACGGCGCCATCGCCGGTCTTGTCCTGCTGTCTTACTACAACGCTCTCCTCGGCGCAGTCGACATTCTCCCCGATGCAAAAGATTTTGACGAGGGTGCTGAGATTGTCGGGCCCCCACGAGAAAAATGCGAGAAGCTTCTGGCATCGATGCGCTCTCGATACCCCGACTCGCGACTCTGGCTCATTGAGGAGGCGCGCCTGCACAGCAATGAGCGTGACCTCCCCAAAGCCGTTGAAGTCCTCACCACCGGCGGCGAGTCCAAGATGAAGCAGGTTACCGCCCTCAATAACTTTGAGCTCTCGCTCAATTCAATGGCCATTCAGGACTGGCCTCTTATGCGCGACTCCTTCATGCGATGCCTCGAGCTTAACGACTGGAGTCACGCACTGTACTACTACATGGCAGGCATAGCATCGGTCGAACTCTACCGTGACGCCGTAGCCGCGGGAGACAAGGATGAGGCGCGGCGCCAAAAAGCCAAAGCCGAGGAATACCTGCGTAAGGCGCCAGGCGTAGCGGGTAAGAAGCGCTTCATGGCGCGCCAGTTGCCGTTCGAGGTGTTTGTTCAGCGCAAGATACAGAAGTGGGAGGACCGCGCTAAGAGCTTTGGCGTCGATCTCGCTGATGCGATTGGGCCCAGTCCCGCGTTGGAGATGAGTTACATGTGGAACACCATCAAGCGCATGGGACCCGCTGAACTGGACAAGGCAGTTGGGGGGATGAGTTGGGACAGATGTACTGCTAAGACGGAGGTCGTGGATAAGATCAAGGCTGAGGTTGATGAGATGGGAGCCTGGGCGCTCATCAGCGCCTCGTTATTCCGCAACCAGAAGAAGTTTGTCGAGGCGAGGGAATTGCTGGAGACGCACGTCTTTAAGTTTGACCGGTAAGTACAAGTTCCACATCTCACATTGTATCAGTATCACGTCTAACAAGGTCAGTTTCGCATTTAAGGGCCCGACGAAAGATGACTATGTCCTCGCGGCAGCAGTGTACGAAAAAGGCGCCATCGCATGGTCAGAGTGCTGCAATCCTCCCGAGGGCGCACCAGATGAGATCGCGGCGTACAGACGAGAAAAGTACGACGAGTGTGTGAAGCAGATGGATGTCGCCAAGGTATGGGAGACCTTTGTGCTGGACACTAGAATTGGCATGAGAGTACAGAGCGGCATTGAGACGCTGAGCTGGTTCGCGAAGAGGATGGGATATAAATAGATGGAACAAGCAATGGGACGGATGGGAGTGTGTACACTTAGATGGCTGCACGTTATTTGCTGGGAAACGACTTTAATGTCGATCGAAAATGGACCTCATTCAATTGCCGCGTTTTGCTCTCAATCGCGAACTCCTCCTCTTACCGCTATCATCTCCATTCGTCAATTTGTCAATCCCTCCCTGAAGAGCACTCACACCGCTATCCAACTTATCCGCCGACCTCTCCTTGACGTTATGTTTCTCCGCCTCAGCCCTCACATCATCGAGCACATCCCTCCCTTTTCCCGTATCACTCGCCCAGTCCAAAACTCCCCAGGCACCGAAATTGCAATCGCCTCCGCTCGCGTAATGAATCGCTCTGCGACGCGTCATTCCACCCATGATAATGCCAGGGACGACACTGTACCCTGACGTGGTGATCGTCTCCTCGACCGTGCAGAGCGCAAGGAAGAGGAAGTATGTTACCATGTGAGGGCGCAGGGCGATGGCGGGTAGGTACATTGGGAAGAAATGATGGAGAATAAAAGGGATGGGGTGATCTGCAAATACGAGAAGACTGTACGGCGCTGCTGACCGCGCGTGACTGAAGCGTCTGTGAAGCTTGCCAATTGCACCGCTGGAGTGAAGAAGATTGCGATGAATGTAGTAAGTCAACACCTCCCGCCCCGTCATCATAAGCACAATATGTTTCGCCAACTGCCACGGCAAAGGCAGCAGCGCCGTCGGATTAAAATCATTCTCACCAACGAGATACACAAACGCCAGATGCGACGCGCCCTCCAGCAACGTCACGCACAAGAGGTTCACCAACACGAGACCCAACTGTCGCGTAAGCAAGCGCGCATCCCGCGGGGCAAGCGAAGCACGGCCGCCAAATTTGATCGACTCTGCGATGCTTGGCACGCCTGTATCAAATAGTAACGACACAAGCGAAGGGAAAAGAAAGAGGATTATGCGCGTTGCGAGGGAGCCGATGAGGCGCACGCGGAAGGGCGTGTGGGTTAGGACGAAGGTGGTCCACTGGACGTAGAAGAAGAAGATGTTGAAGGATGTGGACCATGATGCTGAGGCGGGGGAGATGAGGTAGGATATTATTGGGAGGGAGAGAAGAACGTCCATCGTTTGTGAGTGAGGCAGTGAGTGAGTATTAGGTTGTGGCGCAGATGTAGAGTTTTAGATTGGAAATGCCACGAGATTTGTTGCTTAATTTTTGGGGTTTATTTTTGTTTTAGTGAATGGGTGAGGATTGTTTCATTGGCATGACGTCGCGGTCCTTTTTATCCTGGAAACTGGGGAGATTTGGGATGATGATCTGGGGCTGGGGAATGACGTCGTGTGGCTAATGTGCAGTCAGCCACAAATCTGATTGATGGAGTTTGATGCAGACAATGAAGACAACAGCCTAAAAGGTAGCGATCTCGATCACATGTTCAAATAGCAGCATCTGTGAATATTGAGGATCTCATTTTTAGACCGGTCGAACCTTTCAAGTTGGAACCACGGCAATTGACGATGCTTGCCTGCCCAGATGCAGGTACCGTACCAACAAATGCAAGGGAGATAAATAAGCACCAGGGCCAGAAAATAATGGCCATGGTTCCATGCTTGGCAATAAAAACAAACCAATATCAGCAATAATCTCTCCATATCTCTTCCCGGTAATTATACAGTCAATTATACTCCGTGATATGTCACTCAGCGCAGCCCAACACATTGGATAAAATTGGTCTACTCTAACCCAGACAGCTCCAGTCTAAAACGAACATCCGCTGTGGAGCAGTGGAGTTTCCAGTTAATTGACCCGTCGCAGATCACAGAGCCTCTACTCCGTACCAACTACTGTCTTCAGCAAGACTTGTAGATTTCTTTTGGTTTTTGCTAACAGGTTAAAGTTTAAATGTGAAACTGGCAGTCTAGACAGATTCGTTGGAATGGTGATGAGATGGAATGTAGGTAGATTGATTGTTGGATTGGTGCAGGGTCTACGCTAACGGGAATGAAATAAGCTCCAGGGGAAAACTTAACTTTCAGGGGTCCAAAGAGTGGACTCAGGGGTGCATTGTCACTGAAGAGAGGTCGAGTGCAAGAGAGAGGCACAGCGATAAACAAAACAGACAGAATGAGATCTGAAAGTGTTTCTTCTGTCTTGTCTTTCTTGGTCTAGAGATTCGCCACTCTTGGTCATGCGCTCTTCCCGTCGGGACGTAACCTCCCGAGTTGGCAATAGCGTCGGAGGCACGTAAAGTGAGGCAAGGTAACGTTCAGCCCCTTGAGGCATGGCATGTTGAAACCATTCCTCCCCCCGAATCTCGACTTGTCTCTTTTTCCCAGTTCATTTATTCTCAACTATAGTAGAGTCTAAAATCATAAACAGATTCAGCTGCAATATGAGTCTTGGGCTCTAAGGCTGATTGATTGGCTCCACGCTCCCTGTCTTAGCTTCATCTATTCCCCCCCCCCTAGCTTAGCCTTGTCCCCTCGCCCATTTTGTCTTTCTTTTCGCTTCTCCTCGTCAACCAACTTCCATTTGCGCGACCAAATTATTACCCAACCCAACCTATCCTATCCTTGACGGTTGTTGATCTCTCTCCCTTTGTTATTTTCTTGCATCTGGCTGGCTTCCTTTCCTTCCTTTCTCCCTGCCCACGCGACAAATCGGAAGATAAACCCACTTGGCTCGATCTAATATTCCTAGTACAGCCACCGCGATCCACCATCACCACTTCCACCGAACGAGCTAATATCCCCAGAGAGTGAATCCTCCCTCGTCGTGACGCTTTTTTCTACTCATCCCTTATTCCAAGGGTGAGAAAGCCGCGCCACCCTTTGTCTGCGCGAGACACTATCGTCGACCTGCGAGACACTGCATCGCGAACTGACTTGCCTCCCTTGACATCCACTTCTTTTTTCGTGACTCGTCCCAGAGTCCGTCGCCCTAGCCATGGATTTTGACTCGGCTGATATTCCCCCTATCCCTACGCGCGCCCACAATCACCACGCTCACTCTCGACGACGCTCTCTCCAAGGTCCCTCCTCGTCAAGGCGCAACTCTGGTCTTCCTCCCGCCAGCCCGGAAGTCATCTCCAACCTCATCACCAGCTTGAGCGTCATCTCGAAGCCTGCGACGAACCATTTCGAAGCGTCGCCCACGAGCCTGTCACTACCCGCGAGTCCCGGGAACGGTAGCTTTGGTGTGGACTACGGAGCGTTTCATCAGCCTAGCCTCGACGACCTGAGACAAGACCCCGTGTCACTCGACGAACTCGCGGCGTTACCTCCTGTCATACGCACCTCGAAACCCCCCAGCGGTTATTCACCTTTGACAGCGACAAAGAGTCCCAGAAGTCCGAGAAGTCTGAGCCGCGAAGGTTCCGGTGGCCTGCGATCATTTATCCGAAATAGTACATCCCGACCGTCGTCAAAAGGATCTTCAGCTGCGTCCAAGAACGATGATACCCACAGTATAGGGAACCTTTCGATCGAACGTCGCGGCGCCTCGACCCCCGAACTGAACCACAAACAATCAAACGACAGCTGGGGTAGGAAAACATCAACGAGGAGTCAAAAGGGCCTCATGTACATGAGTTCCAAGGAGCGTCTGCGGGAGAAAGAAGCCGAGAGGAAACGGGTTTCCGGCGGAGTTTCGGCGTCATCTTCTGGTGCTCTTCCTGGCGAAAGCGTTCACAGCGGTGGGCGCAGTGATCCATTCTTTGCCGAGACTGCTATTCGTGAAGAGTCACATTGCGAGCTGCCAATCGAACGCCCGATGGATGCACCCTGCGCTATCCCCTCGCGGAATTCGAGTCTTGCAAAGACGGGTCCGCAGAAGAGATCGAGCGCGAGGAGGTCAAGACGAGAGGATGGTACGACGAATGATGTGATTCCAGAAGGCGAGGAGCACAGAACTCGGGAGCGGGAGTCAAGTCGAAGGAAGCAGAGTCATTCTGGTCATGTTCAGTCAAGATCATCAACCCGATCACCCGTTTATGGCCTCAAGGATGCATCTCCGTCAAAGAGTACCAGCGTGGCGGGCAAAAGTTTTCTCGATGTTAATGACGGCTTCAGTGATGAAGAAGATGAGGGTGCTCCATTTCCTGCTGTGGCTCAAGGTCGAAAGCGGGATCAGAGTAATGACCGTAATGATCGGAGACGATCTGGTCGACAGAGCCCGGCACCAAATGAGGCTATCAAGGTCAAGCGCAGTAATTCCCGCCTGAAGCGGTTGTCTGCACCACTGAATCACAAAATCGACGAACGAGCCCGCGATTCACCCAGTCCCCAACCTGTGCAAAATCATGCACCTGCTGGTTACGAGCGTCCTCAATCCGCCGATTCTGTTGACGATGCTGTTGAGTCTTATTTATGCTCACCACGTTTATCGCAGAAGATCCGACATCCTCAAACAGGTCGCGTTATATCCTTCTCAGAAGTTGGTGACTCTGAAGGTTCTGCAGTCTTTTGCTGCGTTGGAATGGGATTGACGAGATACATCACCGCCTTTTATGATGAGCTGGCACTGACATTAAAGCTGCGGCTTATTACCCCGGATCGACCGGGTGTTGGCGATAGCGAGCCTTATTCTGATGGCACTGCTACGCCGCTGAGTTGGCCAGGTAAATTGCATGTTTCTTCGATTGAGAAAGGCGCGCTAACGGCTGCAGATGATGTTTATGCTATTTGCCAGACCCTCAAGATCACCAAGTTCTCTATTCTCGCTCACTCCGCTGGTGCCATTTACGCACTTGCTACAGCTCTTCGAATGCCTCAACATATCCGCGGTCGAATACACCTCCTCGCGCCATGGATCCCTCCCTCCCAAATGAACGTCTTCGGTACCTCACAAACCCTCCCCCCCACCAACGCTATCCCAACCTCGCAACGAATTCTCAGAGCCTTACCGACGCCCATTCTGAAAGCTGCAAATAGTAGCTTCATGACCGCGACGAGTAGCTCGATTACCAGTTCATTACCCAAAACGCCACGACGAGGAAAGCGGAAGAATAATGGCGAACGAGACAGCGCAGCTAGTTCACGCAACGTTACGCCAAGCTTGGATAAAGAGAACGTGTATAACAAATCACCCGGTCACGGCGACACGGAATTGGAACCTCCAAATGCCTCCGAGAACATGGACAGAATGAGCATTCCACAAGGCACAAGAGGCGATTCGGATATCATCGCAGCCGCAGCGGACGCCATGGCAGACAAGGAACGCCAAATGACTTACGATCTCCGATTAACCCACGCCATCTGGGAACTCGCCACAACTGGCGCAAACCCAGCCGTCGACCTCCTCGTCTGCCTCGAGCGCCGTCACACAATCGGCTTCCGCTACGTCGACATCACAAGACCCGTCGTCATCCACCACGGCAGCAGAGATACCCGCGTCCCCGTCGATAACGTAAAATGGCTCGGCAAGACAATGCGTCGCTGTGAAGTTCGTGTGCTCGAGGGTGAAGGCCACGGTCTCATGGCTAGCGCGAGTGTCATGGGCTCTGTGCTCATGGAGATGAGTAAAGAGTGGGAGGATTGGATGAAGGTCACTGGTGCAGACGGGAGGAAAGATCGTGAGAGGGGACGACGAGGGACACTCGTGCGATAAGAGTAATATCTAACATACTTGTCTTGATACCCCAGAGAGACGGGCTTCATGCTTGGTTTGGTCGAGGGACCAAGGTTGGAGTATGACATCTCGTTTGTTTCATATATAACATTAATCTCGAGGACTGCCATGTCCCATGTAATGTCTTTTACATATCAACGCTTAATGATAGCTAGCTTCTTTCAATGATACCTGGACGCTTCTACTTTGATTAATCACCCCTCCGCGAGCATCCTCGTCCAATCAAACTTGCGCCATCCCTTCTTGAAGCCCTCCACTCTAGGATCACCCCTCATCCAGCGCCCCTGCTTCTTCATAACATGCGGCTCCGCATCAACAATACCCCCAAGAACTTCACGCGCGAAAAGATCGCCCTTTGGCCAACGACCGGCATCTTCAATAATATGGCCTAATCCGCCATCTAGCGTGAACCACACGTGAAAATACGGCATCTCCTTCGCGATAGAGCGTCTAAATGCGGAACGGCCCATGCCGTCGCGTGCTTTTGCGCCCGTGTCGATGATCTTGCGGTGCTGACTCCACTCCTCGTCGGATGACAGGAACGCCTCTTTGAAGTACGCTGGAGCCGTGGCGCCTTCTTCGTAGGGTATCGGGACGGCGACCATGGCTGCGTGCATGCGGCGATGGGGCTGCGCTGCGTTTTCGTAGAATACGACCTCGCGACCTTGTTCGTGATACATCCGTGTCAAGCTCTTCATAAAGTTTCGTATCTCCTCCCACTCGTCGTCGTCGCACTCTAGGAGATTGGCGCGGTGTGCGAGAGGGACGATGACGGCGCCGCCGGGGGAGATCTCGGGTTCGGTCGCGAGGGTGAGAAAGGAGCGTGTTCCGAGGGCGATGACGGGTGCGAGGGGCGGTTGGTTCTTGTCTTCGTGGTGGCACAGGGGACAATTGTCGAGAGCGCGGGACATTTTCTGGAACTCGGATACGGCCATGTTCTTGAGGTTGATGTCGGATTTGTGCAGGCGCTTAGCGAGCTTCTCGGCGTTTTCGTCCATGTAATCCAGATCGTTATCGAACTTGCCGTCCTTTGCGATGCGTTCTGCTAGACGGAGACCCTCACCGCCAGCTTGGTTCTTTGTACGACGCTCCTCGCGGACCATGTCGTCAATTGTCATTTCTGTGTTCTCCTCGACGTTTCCGCGCTCGCGACCGCGTTTGTTAGTGATAGCTTTGGCTTCGTTACGTGTACCGGCGAGCTGCCGATTGTCCATTACGCTGAGAACGACCGCTTCGGGGTTGGATTGGGCTGTAGCGAACATTGCTGCCGCTTTGTTGTATTCTTCTTCGAGCTGTGCGGCATTCGGGGCACGGCGCAGCTTGGCTTTCATCATTTGCGCGCGCAGACGGTTGAGGGCTGATTGATCCATCACGGGGGTGGATTGAGGACGCGTGTCAGGAATGATTGTTCCTTGTTCAGGCTCGGGAGGTGGTGAATCTTTGCGCTGGTTCTTGATCCTCTCGCGGTAGAGGTCGCCAGTTGGCTTGTCGTGGCCCTTGTAGTCTTTACCGTAGATCTTGCGTCGTTCCATTTCTTCCTTCTCTTCCCGCGCGTCATCAAAATACCGTAGGTCACCAAAACGTTCCATGGCGACATCTTCAATTGAACAACCGCTTTCTTCAGCTGCTGTGTATGCAGCTTTGAGCTTTGTCATTCGCCATGAAGAGCCAGCGTCGCCAAAGGTGTAATTTACAGTTGGTTCAGTAGGAATGTCAAGTTCATCGATGGACTTGCTCTCGTTGATGTCGTTGATATGAGTATTGATCTCGCGCTTGGATACGACACGCTTTGGCTCGGGTTTCGGAGGTGGTGACTTGTTCTTATCGGGTCGGTGGATATAGTCGACTTCGATGGAAGAGGGGGCTGTCATCCAAGAGTCTCGCTGGAGGAATTTCGATCGGTCGACGGGATCTTGGCTGGCTGGCTTCTCCTCGTCGGGGATGGGGAGATCTTCTTTGGGGTCTGTTGTCTTACGATGCCGGTCGTCGCCATGTCGTCGTGATCGGTGGCCATCTTCGTCGTCGCGCGAATGGCGCGAGCGCTTACTTCGGTGGCCATCATCTTCGTCGTCGTGTCTCCGACGATGGCGATGTCTATGTCCGTCTCTGTCCCCGTCTCTGTCTCGTTCGCGTTCCGAGTCGTGTCGATGATGGTGCCTGTGTTTGCGATGTCGCTTTTCATCGTGGTCGCGTTCTGCGCGCTCCCTCTCGGCCTTCTCAGCGGCCAGCGACTTTTCAAACTCGTCTAGACCGTCCATTTTGAAGGTATGGGGTTTGATGCTGCACAATTGAAGTGTTGATGGAAAAGTATTGCTTGCATGGACTGTTACGTCAGGAGCGAAAAGCTGATCCAGCTCACAGTGGGGCCATCACGGAGCTTCATTTATGACGAAAAGCTTCAGAAGTAAGACACCCTAGAGCGCCTTCGACCAGAAGATTTTATTCATACCCTCTGCTTGCACTTCATCTTTGGCACATCCATTGAAGACTTAATGTGAGAGTTAATATTATTTATTTAATATTTCTTGTTGTTCCTTGTAGATGTGGATTGCGCTGATCTACAATAATATGACTTTAAGAACTGACAGTCGCTAAAGATGCAGTCAGCATAAATTACAAGTTAAAAAACCATATTACGTCTGAGATGAGTAAAAAGAAAACACAAGGGTATTAAATAAATCCACTAATTAGGCATGCACAGAACTATTGCTAAATCCCATAGATATCCCGTCACCTCACCGACGTAGGTACCTTCTGAACCAGCCATGACTTGTAGTGATCATCCAACGTCTCGCTCAGAGGCCGGTACACGATCCCAAGGTCCTTAATCCCACGCTCATTGCCAACCTCAAACCTCACACCGAGATTCGCCCGCATCCACTTCTGCGTCAGCCCAAACAGAGGCCCAACGACCCGAATAAGTAAATTCGGCAGCGTATGCCGCGGAAGAGCCCAGCGGCGCTTCGCCTGAGGCCGTATCTGGTTTGAGATATCCACAAATCTTACCATCTGTCGGTCACAGATGATGTATCGCCCCTGCGCAGACTCCGTCTCTGCTGCCCTGATATGCGCTGTAGCTACCTCCCTCACATCAACGGTGCAGAAACTCAGATCAGGAACGCCGAACCAAAGCTGTCCGCTGAATAGCTCGTCAAGCAAGAACAGACTTCCGGAATCTGATCCTGCTGTGAGGGAGGGACCGAGAACTAGGCCTGGGCAGATGACTACCATATCCCAGCGTGATTGGGCCTTTTGGATTTTCCAGGCCTCTTTCTCGGCGACGACTTTGGAATAGTGATATGGATTGTGGGTAACAGAGCTTGATTCGTTGAAGTAGCTCTCAGCCAAGATGTTGTCTTTCATGCTCTTCACATCGATGTAGTCTCCAAAAATAGCACCAACTGAATATGTTAATGACTGTAACACTGTAGAGATTGGCTTCTTACTAGTAGATGTCAATACCACGCGTTTAACACTTTCAGTCCCATTCACGCTGTTCAAAACATTTCGCGTTCCTTGCAACGCCGGATCAACCATATCCTTCTGTCCATCCTTGATCTTCTCAGCCATCAAAAATGGAGACGCGACATGATGAACTACCGAGCAGTCTTTCATAGCAGGTTCGAATGAACCCGGCTTGAGAAGATCTGCTTCAAATAGGTGTAGCTTTCCGGGGTATTTCTCTTGTAGATTTTGTAGCGGTTGGACTTTTCGCGTGTTGGTCAAGTCGCGTACAGTAGTGTGCACGTTATATCCGGCTTGCAGGAGCTGATTGACGAGATGGATGGCGATAAAGCCACTGCCGCCGGTGACCATGTGGGTATCTGATGCCATGGTTTCGAATTATGCGCTATGGATGTTAAAAAGAGGTCTATTGTATTTCACCGTTGAAGTGGATCGGTGCAGGCTTATAAAGAGCTTGGGATCTGGGTTTTTCGGCTTCCGCGGGCGTCGGTGGATACGACGGCATCCTTATCCTGAATTTGGGTGGTATCGATGAACTTGACCAGGCACTATAAAGAGTCTACCCCGCAACTTTAAAGTAGATCTGATGGTGATTTGAATGAAATAACCATTAAGAGCGGTGCCCGCGGGCCGAAGATAGTCTTTCCTCAGGCTCTAGTTAAGGAGAATAGTTCGTTCCGTTGACCCCAGATTCTTGCAGCAGTTTAGCATAACGATAAGCTCTTGGTGGTAGGACTAACTTCAATTTTGCAGTCGTAGTTACTCAATTCTCATAAAGAACATTTTTTAAGATACAGAAGTGAGGTACTATTGCGAAAATCAACTACCTTTGATGCATTTCATGAGTATTGCAACCAACGTTTGCCCAATGACAGCTCGAATATCTCAGTAAGGTAGCATGACCTACAGTCTCACTAAACTGCATCAAGTAATCCGACCTTATCACCCCATATCAACTCCCACGACCGCCAAGTTTCCAATCGCATGCTCTTCAATTCAATTGCTTATCCTCTTCACGTGTCCAGCGAGTAAAAGTCTAGAACCGACCCGCATCTCCAGTTCGCCCCCCCCCGAGCTATCTCTCTTTAAGGGTTGATCCCGCAAGGATAATGCTCCAATCATCCCCGCAGACCTCGGCCTACTCCGTATGGGGTGAAGGCACAAAAAAAATAAGTAGTTACACAAGGGGGACGAAGCCAGATAAAAAACCTCGGCTGCGGTATTTTTATCCTTTTTAACCAGGTTTTCTCAAAAGAATCACTTCTCATTTTGGCTGAGCACGCGACATCAGCTGAGATGGCTGCTATTTCCGATCCCGAAAAGGAGTCTAAATCCGAAGCGCCTCAGCTCACCACTGAGGATCAGCTTGGTGTTCGGACTGTCTACGGCGATGAAACGCATAGAAGGCTCAAGGGCCGACATATCCAACTCATTGGAATTGGAGGGACAATCGGAACTGTTCTTTTTGTATGTCTTACAGTTGTCTTCAACTCTACGACTGCACCTTCAGCGTAACAAGATCCATGGCTAATAATATTCCTAGGTTCAAATCGGCAAAGGTCTAATGCAAGGCGGCCCAGGAAGTCTTTTCATCGCCTTCTCCTTCTGGTGTCTAATAGTCCTCACTATCACAATGTGCATCGCCGAAATGGTCTCTTACACGCCAATCTCTTCTCCGTTCGTCCGATTTGCCGGCATCTACGTCGACGAAGCTCTTGGTTTTGCTTCAGGCTGGAATTTCTTCATCTTCGAAGCTGCGCTGGTACCTTTCGAAGTCACGGCTTGCCATTTCATTCTTCAATTCTGGACCGATGCGATTCCTGTTGGGGCTACTATCGCTGTGATTATCGTGCTGTATGCACTTATCAACCTCATGGCGATTCAGTATTTTGGCGAGACTGAGTTTTGGGCTGCTATTGGAAAAGTCATTTTGATCGTTGGCCTCATCTTCTTTACGTTCATCGTCATGGTTGGTGGGAATCCGCAGAAGGATGCGTTCGGATTTACCTACTGGAAGAGCCCTGGCGCATTTGCGGAACTTTACTACGACGGTGCCTTGGGTAAATTCGTGGGCTTCCTGGCTTGTCTCATCCAAGCAGCCTTCTCGATCGCTGGTCCCGATTACGTCGCCATGGCAGCTGGAGAAGCCGAAAACCCTCGCAAGATTCTGCCCCGGGCTTTCAAGACGGTGTTTTACCGACTGACCTTCTTCTTCGTGCTTGGATCTCTCTGCGTGGGAATTCTCGTGCCTTACGACGACCCAAACATGATTGCTGCGTTCAGAGATGGCAAGGCCGGAGCCGCTGCCTCACCGTACGTTATCGCCATGGACCGTCTCGGGATCCGGGTTCTGCCGCATATCGTCAACGCCATGATTCTGGTGTCGGCGTTTTCCGCCGGCAACTCCTATGTGTTTTGTGCGACGAGGTCTTTGTATGGCCTTGCGCTTGAAGGCAAAGCACCGAGGTTCTTGAAGATCTGTACTAGGACCGGTGTTCCCATTTACTGCGTCCTTGTAGTGCTGCTCATCGCTCTGCTGTCTTTCCTCCAGCTGTCGAATAGCTCAGCTGTTGTTCTGAGTTGGTTTGTGTCCTTGGTCACAGCATCTCAGCTGATCAACTTCTCCGTCATCTGTCTCACATACCTTTGTTTCTATCGTGCAACAAAGGCGCAAGGATTCGACCGCTCGACCTTACCTTATCGCGCGTGGTTCATGCCATATGCTGCGTACGTCGGACTAGTTGCGACTTTTATCATGGTATTTGTTGGAGGATATACTGTTTTCCTGCCAGGAATGTGGGATATTCCTAGCTTCTTGTTCTCGTAAGTATCTCTACTGAACTGACAATGACACAACTGACCGCCACAGATACACATCGGTTGGACTGTTCCCAGTGTTTTATGTCGGATGGAAGATTGCCCACAAAACAAAGATTATCAAGCCAACTGAAATCGATTTACGACACAACTTGGCCCCGATTGAAGAGTATGAGAGAAATTATGTGGCTAAGCCACCAGCGTACGTACATCTGCCTCTCGAAAGAATGACGAAATGCTAATCAAGTCACAGAAACTGGTTCGAGAAGGTTTTGCACTTTTTGTTTGGTTGAGAGCATGATGCAGCAAGAGAATTTGCAAATCTAAAGAGTAGGAAGCAAGGAAATGGAGATAAGATACCAATATGATTTGGCGACATGACTGAGCATTTCTGTACATCTACTGGCGAAAATACTAGACGGCATCTGGGGCGGTTAGATAAAAGGGCAACTAGCATACGATGATACCCAAGTTTAATCGCAAAGCTATCGTTTCTTTGAAACGAAACGCACAGTATCAAACAGAATATCTTTGAGAATAACTGAGCTAATCCTTCCAGCCTCGTAAGAATCTATTTCTCAACATATGGTGCCAACGTCTCAGCAGATCTCCTCAAAAGCTCCGTATAATAAGTCTCAGACAGTAACCCTGACCCGTGATCGATAATAAACTGCAATTGGTCAGGCGTAACATCCACCTCTCCCGTCTCCAACTGAGCCTTGCCATAATCCCCAACAGGCGTTCGATCAATAGCTGGCATAAACTCAACAGCCAACCCACCATCATAGCCAACTTCAGCGAGCGCCTTCATAATTTTGGGCCAGTCAAAAGATCCATCCCCTGGTGCGAGCCTGTTATTATCGCCCACGTGAAAATCAACGATACGCGATTTGCATGCGTGGATAGCTGCAATAAGATCCTTCTCCTCGAGTGCAAGGTGGAATGGATCAAAGGCGATACCGACGCCGTATCCAATCTCATCCGCGAGCGCGAGAGCTTGGTTTGAGCGATTGAGAAAGTAAGTCTCAAACCTATTCAATGGTTCAAGACCAATCTTGATACCCTTCTGCTGCGCAAAAGCAGCAACTTCACGAAGTCCCTCTACAGCCCACTGCCACTCATTCTCCGGTGTAGAAGAAGGGACAATAGTGCCAACTGTCCCAGGAACTACTGTGGTGATCTGACCGCCGAGCTCAGCGGACATGTTGACGACTTGCTTCATGTATTCGATTGTATCTCGTCGTTGTTGAGGATCAGAGGCGAGGAGGTTTCGCTTGCCGTGCATGATTGTGACGGTTCCCCAGCATTTTATGTCGTACTTTTGAAGAAGCTCGCGGGTTGAGACGATGGGGAACTGATCGGGTTCACCGGCCAGTTCAATGCTGGTGTAACCGAGACGGACAAGTCTCTGGAGGGTCTGTTCAAGAGGCTCGGGCCGCATCCAGGTATGAGAAGAGAGATGCATCTTGGACTGAGTATGAAAGTAATTACTTGAAGACCCTTAGTGTCTGAGAGTTGATTGAGATTCCAAAGATATGTTGCTTCTTTTTATCTTTACTTTGCTGGCTGTTCAATGGATGTCAGTAAGCGGGTGGTTGTCTTCCGTTAAAGTGGAACATGATGACTAGAGACGGAACATCAGCTTCCGCCTTATTAATTGAATTGGTGAGACTACGGAGCTTACATTACTAACGAGCCAAGCAAGTGGATGACAATGAAAGTCGTAAGACCTTATTCGCAACGGACACAGAATTCCGCTTCGAAATCTTTCAACTCAACGTCAGTTGGACGAACTATATATATCGAAACCATGTCCTCCATAATGGAAACAAACCAACTCACAAGCCTTCAACTAGCTCTCTGCTTCTCACTAAACTCAAGACCTGACTACGGAACTATCAAGCATCATGTCTATTCCTTGGAACGACGACTCAGTCTTTGAGTCTTACAAAATTATCGAAGAGACGTGAGTACCAGACCTCGAACCGGTCTGATCAGTAGCTGACATCGCTAAGATTCAAAACTGTCTCATCCCATGATATCAAAACAGCCATTCTGATCCCCAAGAACCTCAAGCCAGGTCACCACCCAATCATTTATCACATCCACGGTGGTTTTCTAGTCATGGGGAGTGGCTTGTTTGGACCTTTCTTCCCAAAGTGGGTTGACAAGCTTGCGCTTCAAAATTCCGCCATCATCGTCTCCCCCGACTACAGACTCTTACCTTCTGCGAATGGTCTGGATGACATTCTGGAGGATGTCGAAGATGGATGGCAGTGGACAAAGAATATCTTGCCCAACGTCTTGAAGGAGAAGGCTCCTGGTCACGCCATTGACTTTTCACATGTGCTTCTTGCTGGCGGATCAGCTGGGTAAGTTAAGTAACCAAAAAGCAAGACGTGTTGCTAACACTCTTACCAGTGGATACTGCTCAACTCAGCTTGCGCTCTCTCATCCTGGCGACTTTCACTCTCTTGCTGTCGTGTATCCTCTGCTAGACACCAAAGACAGACTGTACGTTCAAGGTGCACTCCCCGACGAACCTACAGTGTTGCGCATGCCGCTAGAAGAAATTCCCTCGATGGAGGATACCCTAGCTTGGATCGAAAAGAAGCGCAAAGAACCCGAATCAAGAGCTGGTTTTGAGAGGACTCCCTTCGCGGTCGCAGCTTGCCAGCGGGGTATTTTCTCATCTCACATGCTAGACAACAAGGGTCTTGACAAGAGAGACTTCCATCCTTTCGAGAGGGTTGAAGCTGGTGCGAAGTTGCCTAAGCATATGTAGGTCAACTTGAGCTATATGAAAATGACGAGAAAACTGACCAAACGTAGGTGGATCATGCATGGAGGTGATGACTCGACAGTGCCCATCCGCGGCTCTCAGAAGTTTGTTGATCTCGTGGCTGAGAAACTACCAGAGACTGTGGTGCGGTACGATCCCGTTGCTGGCGAGGATCATGGCTTTGAATTTGATGAGAAGAGATGGGAGTCTTTTGCTGATGAGGCACTTGCCTTTGTGAGAGACGCTTGGTTAGCTTGAACAGTTAGTCTACATTTTCATAGCTCACCCGCGGCATACTGAGTAAAGTTAGCCAATTCCAGTAATGGCCAAGATGCAAGAGACCGATTTGAAGATATCATACTTCGCCACCTCATTTATGAAATCCTTATCTCAGCAGCAGGTCCTTTTGTTCCGATCAAATGCAGACATCCATGGTTCGAGGTACAAGTATCTTGGGTAACAAAATACAGCAGATTCTACCAACCCCCTCCGAACACAAAGAGGTTATCGTTTCTGACCCCGCGACCACCATATCAGCCTATCATACCGAGCCTCTTGGGTAACATCCACCACTGCAACTATTGCGAGGTCCAATAAATCTCCCCGCCTGATGTCTTGTGCCCCATGGCCCCCATGGCCCCCATCTTTCATTGTCTCAACTCCCAAGAAGCCAAGCCAGCGGCGAAAAAAAACCCGTTATCATTCTAGCCACAACAAAAACGCCGTGCTACCTCCCGCATCTCAAAAAGTTCCCCAACGCCGGAGTTTTACTGGATAGACTTATTTTTTGGGTTACAATTAGAGTGGGCAGCCGGCAGATCTGATAAGGCTATTGTACAACTGATCATCAGCCCAATGAGGAGCTCTCGTGATGCCACTTGCCGAGTCACGATGTCGGACGATAGGGATCTAGTGACTCTCGGGGGCGGGGACCCTTGGACCCTCGCACGGAGAAAGGAGTGACTCGTCTCCGCAAGTGGAGATCTCCGACGCCGATCGACCTAGCACCAACACGGACTGCTCACACGTCATTCGAGTGCGTGGCTTGAGGGGAACCAAGCATTGGCTCGTTTCGAAACTTGGCGTGGTCATTCCTCTCTTTTTCCCATGCATCGATATCGACATTGATATTCGCCTTTTGATATTGTTGAGACCTTTTTGAAGCATATAAAGCCCTTTGTGAATACCCTGCTTTTCTGTCGTGAGGATAACGCCGCTTTGTCTTCTTATCTACTAGTGCTGTGCCGCGTGCATAAGCGAGCTTCACCTCTTTTTCCCGCCCATTTCTCACAAGAGAATTTTCAAAACGCATCCCTTTGACCATGAGATTCCAATCCCCTCTCACCGCAGTGGTTTCGGCCCTGTGGCTGCTCTGCCCATCAGTCCTAGCCCAAGAACCCGCGAATGCATCGGGTTCTTTATCCCTCAACACCGACAAGCCACTGTGGACATTTGAGTACGAAACTTCAACACCCAACCTCGCCAACTGGATTGGTCTGTACTACAGCGCCGGCGGCGGGCCCGTGGACCAGAAGAAGGGCTCGTCCAACTCCATCAAGTGGAAGTGGGCGCCTCATGACAAGGGCGATGTGCAGCTTGACTTTGGGAGCCTTGAGCCTGGAAACTACACTGCTTTCTTCCTGGCGAATGGCGGTTATACGTGGCTTGCTCCACCTCTTCAGATCATCAAGGGTCGTGAGCTTGACGGTGATGTGAAGTTCATTGTTTCTGATATTTCCCTGCCTAATGCCCGTGTTGGTGATGGTTACTCGCATAGCATCAGAGGTCTTGTCCGTGGTGGAGGCGGCACCATGAAATTCTCCAGCGAAGGCTCTAATGTTGACTGGATCAAGATCAGCGCTGATGGTATCATCTCTGGAACGCCTACTTCAAGCGCTGACAAAGCTGTCTTCACCGTTCGCGCCACTGGAAGGGATTCCGCCTCTTCCGGCGTCTTCACCATCAATGTCGCCGGCTCTGGCAAGGCTCTTCTAAGCCAGCTCAAGGTCATGACTCTCAACATGTGGAACGGCGGTACTGGTGTTACCAGCTACCACGACAAGCAGGTCAAGTTCCTTGCCTCGTCCGGCGCCGACGTTGTTGGTATTCAGGAAGACCAGCAGGGTCGCCATGTTCCTCGTCTCGCTGATGCTCTGGGCTGGTATCACTGGTCCAGCGGCGGTGATGTCGGCGTTCTTAGCAAGTATCCCATTGTCGAGGACTACGGTGTCATCAGTGGTCCTGCTCGCTCCGGTGGTGTCAAGATTGCTCTCGATGGCAAGAACCAGCAGATCAACTTCTTCGTTGCTCATCTGGGCTATACTCCCTATGGACCTTACGACACATGCTATGATCATCTGCCTGTCGATAAGATCATTCAGCGAGAAGCCCAGTCTGGTCGTACTCCTCAAATGAAGGCTACCCTTGAGGGAATGAAGAGCCAGCTCGACAACGCCGACGATATCCCTGTATTCTTCGTCGGCGACTTCAACGCCCCCTCACATCTCGACTATGTCGATGGCTTGAAGGAGAAGAACTGCGGATACACTGACATCCAATGGCCTACCTCCGTTCTCCCCAAGGAGAAGGGCCTCATCGACTCATTCCGTGTGGCTCACCCCGACCCCGTCAAGGAGCAGGGTATCACCTGGTCGCCCATCT
Source organism: Fusarium denticulatum (assembly GCA_013396175.1). NCBI lineage: Eukaryota > Fungi > Ascomycota > Sordariomycetes > Hypocreales > Nectriaceae > Fusarium > Fusarium denticulatum. The sequence continues at coordinate 7,551 of JAAOAK010000125.1, read as the reverse complement.
ACATCTGGAACGGTGGCTACCGAAAACCTGAGCCACTTGACCGAATTGACTTTATTCTTCATAAGGGCAAGGGCCTCAAGGTCACTGACTCTCATACCGTGGTTGTTGGCGAGCCTAAGCCTGAGCCTAACCATAAGGAGAATGAGTGGTTCTCTGACCACGCGGCTGTGTTGACGACTTATGAGCTTTAGGTCTGGAACCAAGCTTCGAAATCAACTTTGGTGTTACGGCCTATTTAGATGACTTGATGATAAACAAGAATGAATAAAAATTTCTTCAACAGAATGCTTTGAACAAAAGTCTCTTTACTGCGAATGAACGCAAGATGAGATGATGTTTCTGTACCTCAGCTCAAGCATATTTCGCGTCGGCCACCGAGTTGAAGAATGTTTTATCGTAAATGTGATAAGAAAATAACATATTAATAACCGAACAAACATCTTGGTTTCAATTGGAAGTTGAGTCGCGCTCCCGATTCCTCTGTTGTCTCGTGATCAATTTCTATAAATATGCTAGACTCGTTAATCAATTAACCATGTAAAATTCCACATGCAATTCACATTTACAAACAATTACTTAATTGCCGTCTCAAAATGGGGGTCCTTTTGTTTTGCCCCTTCTGCGACCCATCGCGTTTTAGAAATCTAGCGAAAGCGGGTGAAACAAACCCCCGAAACCCCTCCTGCAAAGCACCATCAGATCACCAAGCGATTTTGTTTCCGCCAAGCGATCTATCTCTCCGCAAGAACCCATCGACTGCCGTACTTGTCATCCACAGGCTTCCAATCCTCGTAGTATTCCTTCTCAGGGCCCTTGGAGAGGTCGTCATAGTCCCAGATCGCGGGGTAGCGGTAAAAGTAGACGTGGCGGAGGCTGAGGGTAGATGATCTGGAGCCGTAGCTGAGGAACGTCCGCATCATTTCTCGAATTGCTGTTTCGGCGTAGATGTCTTGGAAGGTAGTAAAATCGTTCCATAGTTCGTCTCTGATGGTAAGAGTGATGAGATTTGGTGGCAGGAGATCGGCTAATGGTTGCCAATCGTCTGGTGGTGTATGACCATGAAGAAAGGTCAGAGGAATTTCAAGTTCCGTCAGTGACAGAAACTCTCGAAGATCGTCGATGTGGCCGTGAGTTAGCGGCCATTCATGATCAGAGAAATCAATAAGGCCTCTCTCCATAATAGTCAAGTTGAGCGTTAATTTGGTCAAGGTCTGACGAACATGCTCCAGTCCTCTTCTAAGCTCATCGATGTCAAAGTCGCATTCAAAAGCAGGAAGATAACAAGCATAGTACAAAGTCTTGAGATTGGGCGTCTGCGCAAGTATTGCCGTGATGTTATGAGTGTTTGAAGAGCAGTGATCCAGATGAAGCGTAGTGAGAAAGGTAGCATGCGGTGCACATGAAAGAGGCCAGAAGGGAGTCGTGTCTGCCAATGCACTGTTCTCCCCTTTGCGATGACTGGCGAAACTTTCGAGGAAGAGATTTCTTGCGTTTGGAAGATAGAATGATAATGGGTGTATTCCTCTTGGAAGTTGCTGGTAACCTAACCAACCTCGCGGATTGGCGACTTCGAAGTACGTGACATTCTGAAGGCTTGGTGATTTGTTTTGAGGTGAAAGAGACTTCTTGAACAGCTCGAGGAGCCATTTGTGACTGTATAGAAAGTATCCAAGGTCGATTGTAAGACTCTGGACTTCGGTGCATGCCGCGATGATGAGCGATAAGATAAGATCAAAATCCCGATCCATGAACGCCCCCTTCAGCTTCTCCGTTTCAGAAAAGCTCAATTCCTCAATCCCATCAACAATTATTCTTCGAACATTTTCATTCTCCACCGGACGAAAAGTTAAAGGCTTCAATTTCCCAGTATCACGAAAATGCTCATCATGAACATAATTCTCAATCCGAAATCTCAAGGTCTTAACATGACTTCTCAGTGCCGGTCGACTCAATATCGCAAAAAGAAACCCAACGCCCCAGGGTAGACGCTTTCTGCGTGCCGCGCGTATCTTCTCCAGCCGTCTCAACTCTTTGGGCTCAGGTGGCGGGGAATCAGGCGCTTCGACGTCGTGCGTTATGGTGATGTCGCGGTAGAGAACTGAAACAGTTGCGGTGTGGAGATCTTTGCTTGTTTGACAAAGATGGAGTTGATCGCGAATGGATAACCGAGGGATGATCTCGAATCTCAAGATGTTGATTGTTTCAACGAAAGTGGCCATGTTTGCAACAATTTGATGATAGTGAGAGAATCAAAGAATAGGATAATTTCTTAATATGTTTCCTCGTATTTGAGATTATGTAGACTCAGATTTACTCAAGCTATACGGCATTTGCTCTAGATTCGGTGATTTGTTCATCTGGCTAGAGTCACTCTAGGACCCATCGTGAAGAAAGAAACTGTGGATCGTCAACGCTGAGACCCGTGCTCCCCGACGGTACAAGCCGAAACCAGACCGAGTCATTACAGAGTCGCAATCTCTCTCTGTATACGACTCTGCAAGTCAATTGATACAATGGATCTTCTCAGCAGGCGTTATCTGATACAACTGATAAGCGAAGATCTCCTCTGGGTAGAAGAGCCTCGAGAAGAGAAAACGATTCTTTTCCGCTGAGTAACACGCCAAGAATCTGAGCGCAGACTAGTCAAACTTAAAAGGCTGGAGTATAGAAACTTATCAGATCAATCAGCGTCTACCCCAAGATAAGACGTTATTAGAAACCAACAATGTTCTTTAATTGGAATACCAAGCTTTCTCTCCTCTATTTCCAGATGGCCAAGAAGAGCTTCAGTCTGCGGGGGGAAAGGGGCCGCGTTGGCAGTGACACACTGCCAAGAGCATTATACCCAGGTCATGATACACTATATCAGTGGAGCTATCTCGTTCAGAAGTGCCGATATCTCTGTATAAACGACGCGTTCCCCAGATGATCACCACAGACACTGAGACGGCCAAGAAATAAGGGGACCGCCGGAAACTAGACGTTCCGCTCCCTGCTGTGGGGCATCTTTGCCATTACCACGTCGTAGAATTTCACAACCTGCGACACCAGATCTGCCCTCGCTCCCGTAACATGCTTAACTGTAGCGTGCAGATCTCCGCGACGCGACGCCATACCAAAACGGTCTCGGCTACATGGTATTCCCGCCCAGACATGGGGGAAAAGAAAAAAAGTACCGTAGCTGAGTGAAACAGTGACGCTTGAAACTGTGCCGTGACACGATGCTCGTTTCGCATCAAAAGTCGCCTCAATTCTGTATTTATCAACTTAAAATAGTTTATTATAACGTCGCCAAGAAGACTATAAAGATGAACTCAGATCCCGCCAAGCTGGGGTTTCCCTTTCTTTCGATATCCTGCACTCTCTGTTCTAGGCTGGTACCTGGGCGACATACATTTCCTTTGTACGTTTCCTTGTGTTTCACTTTCTTTCCTTGGAATTTTGTTTCTATTCTTCCTTGGTTTGTTTCTAGTCTTTTATTTCGATTCGAATGGGAACTGGTTTCTCTTCTTTTTGGTAATACAAACTTCAATTGCTCCTCACGATCCTTACGAGAACGGTTCTTTCTATTTTCAATCTCTATTCAATATGGATATGGATTCTGCAAAGCCTCAATGTGGTGGTTCGGGGACGGGTGAGGATTATCCTCTTGGCCTGCATGTCGGAGGTCTCTGTAAGTGCTCCACGCGCTGAAAGCTTGTCGTGGACTACTCCACCGTGATAAGCGACGTGTTTGCTTGGCGATCTAACAGTTCAACAGTCGCTGTATTTACTGTCTCTGCTTTCGGTAGGTCAAGTCTCCCGTGATATAGCATCTCAATCGCTAATGATTCTAAGGCGCTGGTTTCCCCGTCGCTGCCAAGAGGATAAAGTGGCTCAAGATGCCTCCCAAGGTCTTCTTTGCTTGCAAGCATTTCGGTACTGGAGTTTTGATTGCTACTGCTTTCGTTCATGTGAGTACCTGCGAGCTACTAGTCCAAACTTACCTAACAATCATTTACAGTTGCTCCCTACAGCATTCGGCAGTCTCACTGATCCTTGTCTCCCTGACCTCTTCACTGATATTTACCCCGCCATGCCTGGTGTCATCATGATGGCCGCCATGTTCCTCCTCTTCATGGTCGAGCTCTACCTCAACGCCAAGACAGGCGGCCACTCTCACGGCGGCCCGACCGGTACTACAGTCACCGTCGTCCAGCCCCCTCCTCCTCGACCTCAGCGCCCGTTCCCCGAGACCGCCAACTTCAACCATTCTCACACTCGCAACGACTCCAACGTTTCTGACGACTACGACGATGTTGATTACGAGAAGGCCATGGCTCGCGAGCTATACGAGAAAGAGAACAAGCCTCACGCTTACTCTTACGAGCAGGACAGCAACTCTTCCATGCCTGCTTGGTTCGTCGTCTTTTACGAGCAATATATTCGACAGCGCTCTGAGATGATGGACATGATCAAGTCAACTCAGTACTCCAACCAAGCCGTCATCGATGACAAGCCCAGTCCCGAAGTCAGCGAGTCCTTCTTCGACGAGGAGGGCCAGACAATTGATCAGGCTACCTACAAGCGAATGTCGATGAACATCACCCTCCTCGAGGGAGGTATCCTCTTCCACTCTGTCTTCGTCGGAATGACAATCGCCATGACAACCGACGGTCTCGTTGTCCTTCTCACTGCCATCATGTTCCATCAGATGTTTGAGGGTCTCGGTCTCGGAGCCCGTATCGCTGCTGTGCCTTATCCTCGCGGAAGCTTCCGACCTTGGCTTCTCGTTCTGGCTTTCGGTTCCACCGCACCTATCGGCCAGGCCATCGGAATCGCTAGCCGAAACTCTTACGACCCCGAGAGTGCACTCGGTCTAATCATGGTTGGAGTCTTTAACTCCATGTATGTTCACCTCAAACCACTTTCTCAGTCATCTCTAACGATTCCCAGCTCTTCTGGTCTTCTCATCTACGCTGCTCTGGTCAACCTCCTGGTTGAGGACTTCCTTTCCGAGGAAGCTCAGCACCTCATGAAGAAGAAGGACAAGATCGCCGCTCTCTGCTGGATCGGCCTTGGCGGTAAGTCTCTCCCCCATCTCGTCGTCCGTGCTCTCGCTAACTCTGCCAAGCCTTTGGAATGTCTGTTGTCGGTGCTTTCGCTTAGACTTCACAAGTGTTTGAAAACAATAGACATGAAACCACGCGACGGAAAAGACGCGACTCAGGATATGTTATCCTCATAACGGCTCTTTTTTTATTACTTGTACTATACTGGGGAAGGGAATGGTGACGATGTTCGTCGGACTTTCATTCATTACGGAACGAACATTGGGATGGTGTTAAAAATTTACGAATATATTGATGTGCATGGATCAATACCCGCGAGCGGTACATAATGATTATGATGATATACTGGGACTCTGAAAGTACTGCTGCTACGATAGAAAGAAAGAAAGAATAGAATCTTATCTCACTCCGGATACTGAAGTTCCGCTTGTTGATGTTTGAGTTGCGCATTGATCTTCTGTTGCTGAGTGCATTGACAATAACTTGCTGAGCCAATAGGAAACTTCTTGGCCGGTTTCATCATCGAGTTCCAGGATACGGTCTTGGCAGCTTGCAAATGTTTGATCAGCAATTGTATTATAACTCTATTATCAACGTTATTTATTTATAGCTAAATAATACGATTGGCTCATCCACTTGTACACCTCACAACTCTTGATCGCGATGCGACAGTTCTGCATTGCTCTGTATGCCGGTCGACGCCCGTTGAGTGGGGCACTTTACGTTTCATCCAGTCAAGCCTCTTCAAAACCCATCACTCACATTAGGATCCGATGCGAAGAATCAGAGCGGAATATTTCTAGCCTCATTGACTGACTCTTAAACACTGATTGGTTCGAGCGTTTCAACGTTTTTAACCAGTTCCGCTTCGCTCCAATCAGGCCTCACCAGCTTTCCCAATTCGGCAACGTCCCATTACTCCCAATAACGGCTTCTTGGTGATTTTATGTATAAAATATCGCGTTGCTTCCCGGACTGTTTCTGTTTATGATTCGTGGTAAACTCTCCAAGTACCTACTGTATTCGAGCCATGTCTTATTATCCTCATCGCAATCCCGCATCACAGCAGGGCCAATTTCACTATTACATGTATGAATCCTTTGACACCACAGCATCTGCCATCATATGGACCTAACCCTCTTCTTAGACAACGAACAGAGCCTCAGACTCCCATTCAGCGAGGGACTACAACAGTCGAGCTTGTAACCGCAACACGCTGCACGGCCTGTGGACTCGGTCTCGTCCCATCAGACTCAGCCTACCAATCTTCAGACGCCCTTCTTTACACAACCTGCCCGAGCCCAACAACACCAACACAAGTCACTCTCGTCGCCGATAAAGCGCTTCCAAAGTACGAGCCCTCGGTATTGAGTAGCTGCTCGGCATGCTGGAAGGACTTCAGGAAAGGACAGATGATATGGCGCTGCAAGAAATGCTGGGACAAAACGCTATGTGAAAGGTGCTGGAAGAAGACAAGGAGACATTGCAAGCATGTTTAAAGTGGAGAGGTTGTCATGATGAGGGTTATGAATGTGGGCGAAGATGAGGATGAGAATGATGATGACACCGATGGCAATGGCAATGAGGATGACGATGATGGGTTGGAGGATGTTATTGATGCAATTGTTAGTATCGTCACTTGACACATTGTCGCTACCTCTGTAAGATTGATGGATGGACCAACCCTTCTCGGCGATATCGGGATGTTTGTTATTAATGTTAGGGTCTCTCCAAGTATGAAAGATTCAGAGTAGAATGAAATGAATACAAATCTGATCGAGCAGCCAAGAACAAATTAGTTCGTGAACACAACTTGTCAGCCTCAGAGAGACAGCATCTTCCATGCTGACAGTCTTGCGTCTTGGACGGGCTACAAGGCGAGTCTGACTTGGATCATTTGACAAAACTTCGACCTCCTTACCACAGTCATAACCTTACATATCCTCCCCTCTCATAAGGAAAAACAATTATTAATCCCACAGAAAACCACCATTCTTTCTCCATAACCCACCCGGGTCATATCGCTTCTGTACACGGTTCAAGAACTTCTCATTCTTCTTACCATAACTAAACTGGACTGGCTGGTTCAGAAGCGCATAATTCATATACCGCGGATTAGTCCGGTAAAACTCTGCCTCCTTGGCTGTTACGGCACCTGGGACGGCGTTTGTGCTAGGTACCCCAGGCGCAAAGGACGTTGCTAACCTATTTCCAGCCGTGCTGATGCGCTCAACAAACTTGAACATCTTACTATCGTTCTTGGCATCCAGCCAGGCTAGCGTGTAGTCGATCCAGACTGCATCGCCGGCGTCAGGTTCGAGGCCAAGCACGTTCTTTACGCCTGTAATGTTCTCACCGGCTCGCATCGCAACTGCTGGTACTGGCACCAACGCCATGGAAAATAGAAGGTTCTGGTCACTAGCTGCTGTGGCGTTGGCCATGTCTCGAAAGGCCTGCCATTGCTTCAGGTACAGTTCAGCGCCGTACGGCGCCACCAGGT